>JAVVLW010002299.1:0-20000 GCA_034401795.1 Chaetoderma sp. LZ-2023a | reverse complement strand
CCTCTAGCTAAGCTCCACCCACACATCGCCGTGTTGGGAGAGATCTCTCGCTGAACTGCTTGTCTATCAATATCCAGCTATACAGGTAGCCTGTTGCATATTTTGAAACTAATTTGATTGGGCGCTGTTGCTGCCTATCAGTTTCAAAATATTCAATAGCCTGTGTATTAAATACTAAATACATACAATTTGTACAAACAAGCAAGTCCGTCATCAATTAAGCGCTCATGACGAACTTATCTACGCCATTAATGACGTATTTCTCTACGGCATTAATGACGTCATTGGTTATGACGTCATCCTACACGTCACGTAGCCGATTATGACGTCATGAGTTTGATGGATAAACTGGAACGGTCCATTACAAACCCGCAAGTTTCAGCACTGGAAACCTTGTCAAATATATGCCATGTCGAATAAATTAGAAAAGACAACCATATTCTGGTGAGACGGTACACGTACAACAAGTTGTTTTCATTCCTAAGCATAGTTACGTTTCTGAGTTGCCCAAAAGACACCTCATATGCGGAACTGCACACCCTTCCTATGCAGACGTATGATTTTTCCGGACTTCACGTATGGAGGTGTGTAGGGGGGGGGGGGAACTGGATGTGTTGGGGGGGGGATTTATAGCGATACCTTAGCTTACAATATCTGCTATTGCATACGCAGATGGTCGTAAGACCTGGCCTCTAGGGTATTAAGCTGTCTAATGCAATAGGAGGACGTGTATTGTACGGTATTATCAAATAGCACGGACGTCATCACATACTCTTGTTATTGCGTGATGTTAAACAGGAAATTATTGTTACGGCTTTCCAGTCTTTCTCACAGACAATTGCGTAAGACATCTGTAAAAAAAGAGTCGTCCCAGATTGTCCGTATGATTGTGCAGCGTGCCTGAATACAGGAGGGTAATATATGGCGTCTTGGCAGTACACGGTTGCCATTTGGGAAAGTCAGACAATAAGACGGCAGTTCCTTTATAAAGCTCACACAAACACACCCCTCCACACTCCACATAGCAAACAAGTAGTTGAAATGTTCTGACCTAACATCAACGCCTGTACACCTATCCACGATATAATATTCCATGCGTGGGCCGAAGATAGTGGCTCTTTAAGACAGTTCGACCACGTCTCTTGAGGTAACATTACCTTATGCCAGTAAGATTCATATATGACATGTTATTGATTATAGAGGTGCTTAACGATATACACACGCTTTCAATGGATGATTCCAGTTTATCCATCAATCACATGACGTCATAATCAGCTCCCTGCGATGTAGGATGCCGTCATAATCAAGTTAAGTCATGAATGACGTAGATAAGTTCGTCACGAACGCTTAAGTGATGACGGATTAAGCGCTGTTGTATGAATTGTATGTCTTTACTATTTAATAAAAACATGCTGTTGCCATAGGCAGAAACAGCACCCTGTCAAATTAGTTTCAAAATATTCAACAACTTAGCTGCATAGTTTTCTGGAAATTGAGATTCAGAGAGTGCATGGATCAATCGATCCCAGCGCGGGAAAAGCGTAGGTGGAGCTCAGCTATAGAGATGGGCGGGATATCGCTAAATTACACTATAGAACTCCATTACAAGACAAATATTTTCAACACCGGAAACATTTTCCCAAATTCATGCTATGTTGGATAAATCAAGGCTCATAAACAACAGATATTTCTAGCTTAAAGGGTGCATGCATTGTGGATACGGCATATACATCGCAACATAGCGGGTTTGCCTTTGAAGCATACGTTTCTGATCTACCCAGAATTCCCGTCATCTCGTCTGCATGCCTCCACTCCCAGGATTGACTGGACTACTTGTGAGGTATTTGCAATGATCAATGGCCAGCAGAATGGAGTAAATTAGTGCATTATATAATTTACAAAACCGGCTAGAGACTCAACCCTTACTGCTATAAAGGGGTCCATTTCTATCCATGTCCCGCCTATTTCTAGCTACGATCCGCCAAGTGTGTGTGCGGGTTGGGATACATTTATATATATACTTTGTACGCAGCATCCCGAGAATTCCAATTTCAAGATAACAGTACAGGTAAGTTGTTGAATATTTTAAAACTATAAGTCAAATTAGTTTCAAAATATTCAACAGATTCATACATTTATTCGTACACTTTACGGACTTTTCAATGTTCATGGCGGGGTTAGCCTACATGCGACGTAATTGAGTATGACGCCATATACTTGAGTGACAGATCGGATCCCCCAGTATACCGCAACAGAAATCAGAGCCATGGAAAAACTGCCGTTAACGAGTCTCATCGCTGCAGTAGTAGTCTCACTCTAAAGGGAGCGTGAATCTTGAAAGAGCCATGCACGTTTGCGTGCGTACGTGTGCGCGTGCGTCGATGCGTGCGTACGTCATTATAGCCCCGGTTCTATGGTCGCCTCTTAACCAAACTTGCGTCGAAAGTGGCCACTGTGGAAGTCAACATCAATTTTGAGTCAACTGGTCAAAGTTCAAGATAGTAAAGATCAAGATAATGGAAAAGTGTGTGGCGCGATAACGCAGGTTCTATAGTGTGTGGTGTGATAACACAGGTTCTATAGTGTGTGCTGTGATAACACAGGTTCTATAGTGTGTGGTGTGATAACACAGGTTCTATAGTGTGTGGTGTGATAACACAGGTTCTATAGTGTGTGGTGTGATAACACTGGTTCTATAGTGTGTGGTGTGATAACACAGGTTCTATAGTGTGTGGCGCGATAACACAGGTTCTATAGTCTGTGGTGTGATAAAACAGGTTCTATAGTGTGTGGTGTGATAAAACAGGTTCTATGGTGTGTGGTGTGATAACACAGGTTCTATAGTGTGTGGTGCGATAACACAGGTTCTATAGTCTGTGGTGTGATAAAACAGGTTCTATGGTGTGTGGTGTGATAACACAGGTTCTATAGTCTGTGGTGTGATAAAACAGGTTCTATAGTGTGTGGTCTGACAACACAGGTTCTATAGTGTGGTCTGACAACACAGGTTCTATAGTGTGGTGTGATAGCGCAGGTTCTATAGTGTGTGGTGTTATAAAACAGGTTCTACAGTATGTGGTGTGATAACGAGGTTCTATAGTGTGTGGTGTGATAACACAGGTTCTATAGTGTGTGGTGTGACAACACAGGTTCTATAGTGTGTGGTGTGACAACACAGGTTCTATAGTGTGTGGTGTGACAACACAGGTTCTATAGTGTGGGGTGATAACACAGGTTCTATAGTGTGTGGTGTGATAAGACAGGTTCTATAGTGTGTGGTGTGATAACACAGGTTCTATAGTGTGTGGTGTTATAAAACAGGTTCTATAGTGTGTGGTCTGACAACACAGGTTCTATAGTGTGGTCTGACAACACAGGTTCTATAGTGTGGTGTGATAGCGCAGGTTCTATAGTGTGTGGTGTTATAAAACAGGTTCTACAGTATGTGGTGTGATAACGAGGTTCTATAGTGTGTGGTGTGATAACACAGGTTCTATAGTGTGTGGTGTGACAACACAGGTTCTATAGTGTGTGGTGTGACAACACAGGTTCTATAGTGTGTGGTGTGACAACACAGGTTCTATAGTGTGGGGTGATAACACAGGTTCTATAGTGTGTGGTGTGATAAGACAGGTTCTATAGTGTGTGGTGTGATAACACAGGTTCTATAGTGTGTGGTGTGATAAGACAGGTTCTATAGTGTGTGGTGTGATAACACAGGTTCTATAGTGTGTGGTGTGATAAAACAGGTTCTATAGTGTGTGGTGTGATAAGACAGGTTCTATAGTGTGGTGTGAAAACGCAGGTTCTATAGTGTGGTGTGATAACGCAGATTCTATATTGTGTGGTGTTATAAAACAGGTTCTATAGTGTGTGGTGTGATAACACAGGTTCTATAGTGTGTGCTGTGATAACACAGGTTCTATAGTGTGTGGTGTGATAACACAGGTTCTATAGTGTGTGGTGTGATAAGACAGGTTCTATAGTGTGTGGTGTGATAAGACAGGTTCTATAGTGTGTGGTGTGATAACGTAGGTTCTATAGTGTGTGGTGTGACAACACAGGTTCTATAGTGTGGGGTGATAACGTAGGTTCTATGGTATGTGGTGTGATAACACAGGTTCTATAGTATGTGGTGTGATAACACAGGTTCTATGGTATGTGGTGTGATAACACAGGTTCTATAGTGTGTGGTGTGATAACACAGGTTCTATAGTGTGTGGTGTGACAACACAGGTTCTATAGTGTGTGGTGTGACAACACAGGTTCTATAGTGTGTGGTGTGACAACACAGGTTCTATAGTGTGGTGTGAAAACGCAGGTTCTATAGTGTGGTGTGATAACGCAGATTCTATATTGTGTGGTGTTATAAAACAGGTTCTACAGTGTGTGGTGTGATAACGAGGTTCTATAGTGTGTCGTGTGATAACACAGGGTCTATAGTGTGGTTTGATAACACATGTTCTATAGTATGTAGTGTGATAACACAGGTTCTATAGTGTGGTGTGATAACGCAGGTTCTATAGTGTGTGGTGTGATAAAACAGGTTCTATAGTGCGTGGTGTGACAACACAGGTTCTATAGTGTGGTGTGACAACACAGGTTCTATAGTGTGGTGTGATAACGCAGGTTCTATAGTGTGTGGTGTGATAAAACAGGTTCTATGGTGTGTGGTGTGATAACACAGGTTCTATAGTGTGTGGTGTGATAAAACAGGTTCTATAGTGCGTGGTGTGACAACACAGGTTCTATAGTGTGGTGTGACAACACAGGTTCTATAGTGTGGTGTGATAACGCAGATTCTATATTGTGTGGTGTTATAAAACAGGTTCTACAGTGTGTGGTGTGATAACGAGGTTCTATAGTGTGTCGTGTGATAACACAGGGTCTATAGTGTGGTTTGATAACACATGTTCTATAGTATGTAGTGTGATAACACAGGTTCTATAGTGTGTGGTGTGATAACACATGTTCTATAGTATGTAGTGTGATAACACAGGTTCTATAGTGTGTGGTGTGATAAGACAGGTTCTATAGTGTGTGGTGTGATAACACAGGTTCTATAGTGTGTGGTGTGATAACACAGGTTCTATAGTGTGGTGCGATAAAACAGGTTCTATAGTGTGTGGTGTTATAAAACAGGTTCTACCGTGTGTGGTGTGATAACGAGGTTCTATAGTGTGTGGTGTGATAACACAGGTTCTATGGTGTGTGGTGTGATAACACAGGTTCTATAGTGTGTGGTGTGATAACACAGGTTCTATAGTGTGGTGTGATAACACAGGTTCTATAGTGTGTGGTGTGATAACACAGGTTCTATAGTGTGGTGTGATAACGAGGTTCTATAGTGTGTGGTGTGATAAAACAGGTTCTATAGTGTGTGGTGTGATAAACAGGTTCTATAGTGTGTGGTGTTATAAAACAGGTTCTATAGTGTGTGGTGTGATAACACAGGTTCTATAGTGTGGTGTGATAACGAAGTTCTATAGTGTGTGGTGTGATAACACAGGTTCTATAGTGTGTGGTGTGATAAAACAGGCTTTATAGTGTGTGGTGTTATAAAACAGGTTCTATAGTGTGTGGTGTGATAAAACAGGTTCTATAGTGTGTGGTGTGATAAAACAGGTTCTATAGGTGTGTGGCTCGATAATGCAGCTTCTATGTTGGAGGGATCGTCATCAAATTTGGCTGGAAGGTTGCCGTTAGTTTGTTGATTGTGTGGATCAACAGGTCAAAGGTCAAGATCCCCGAAAAGGGCAGGTGAGTGAGACGATGTTCTCCCCAGCGCAGTTGTTGCAGGTTTATTATAGTCTATGCTGATGGCCACTGCATTTAGTGATGATGACCACCACATTTTGTGCTGCTGACCAACACATTTAGTGATGATGACCACCACATTTTGTGCTGATGACCAACACATTTAGTGATGGTGACCAACACATTTAGTGATGATGACCAACACATTTAGTGATGATGACCACTACACAAGATACTGTTGGTTAGCACATTCGGTCCGAAATATCATCTGTCTTATAAATCCATCGTTATATAACCCACAAAACCTTTACCATGACAACTTAATTACATTACTTAATGCGCTGTTCTTGCCGAGCGGAGCAGACGCTTCGTGCCACATTCGGCGGTGGACCCGTGGAATGCCGATCGCTGGCCTGACGGAAACACAACACAGACATGGGAGGATGAAGAAACTATCTCGCTATGTTGTCAACACGCTGCGGTGTCATGACAACCAAATCCAGTCCCTGATATTATCTAATGTTACACGCGCCATCGACTCCTTCTGTTTCCGAACGTGGGGTTAAAAGGAAATAGAATCGTCTTCAGAGTTATCTTCCAGACAATTGATTAAGACGTGTGTGAAAAATCGTGTCAGCTTTCATTATCATTGTCGACCAGCCGGTGATGTGGGGATTCACAATAACAGATGAAGGTCACTTGGGACGATTCATACATGTCGGCGCAAGCCTCCTTAGTCATTCTCTGCTTCCTAAACCGATTCTCCAAGAAATGTTTCGTTTGCTCAGTATTATTCACTGTATATCGCTTCAGATCATGTTTGATATTGAATGTTATACTGTGGCAAATAAATTAAGAGTGTAATAGGTTTCTCCCTCGCTCGCTCTCTCTCTCTCCCTCCCTCCCTCCCTCCCTCTCTCTCTCTCTCTCTCTCTCCCCCTCTCTCTCTTTCTCTCTCTCTCTCTCTCTCTCTCTCTCTCTCTCTCTCTCTCTCTCTCTCTCTCATCTGCATCAAATGGATAGATACGACACCGTTCCTTCACCAGCAGTCTTGCACAGAGTGGCGTGTATGTAATTGTAGGCCTATGTGTGGCCTAACGTTAATTATGGGCCGAGGTACAGCTTAAGGGTCGAGGTACAGCTTAAAGTTAGTTATTGACCAAGATACAGCTTAAGTTTAAGTATGGGCCGAGGTACAGCTTACAGTTAAATCCGGGCCGAGGTACAGCTTAAAGGTTAAATACGGGCCGAGGTACAACTTACGGTTCGTTATGGGCTGATGTAAGCTTAAGGTAACTGATTATTGGTCGAGATAAAGAATTTAAAACGAGTTCCCACTTCGTAATTATCAACAAACTTTAATAAATGTCATTTTAGTGACCTTTATCTTTCAGATATTGATTTACCACAAAGGTTATTTAGCATAAGACAAGATTTGTATTGAGGAACCGTCTGCGTTTAGCATAGATGACTGGCCTTTATTGAACATATTTTGACAGCGCACAGCGTATCATTTACCTGGCATATTGCTTATCATGTCAGATATGTTGAGTGACAGGTGAGATCCTCCCATAGCGATACTTGTATGAATGCACTTAATGTTTAGATCACTATTGTCCAAGCTTTGCTCTTAATACTAGGTTTTTTCTGCAAGGTGGTAAATATGATGTAAATACGACGTGTTGGAAACTATCTTAACAATCTTAACCATGAATCGCTAGAATCTAATTTCACGGTAATTATACAGATGAGCTGTTGAGCATTTTGGGAGTAAGCTGACTGAGCGATGTTGCTGCGTGGGCAGTAACAGCTCCCTGTCAGATTAGTCTCAAAATACTTAACATAATGTTTAGTAAATTGTAGATTCGTATATTAACGACAGAGCATTAAGTCATTTTGATTTTTTTATGACGTCAAATGCTTGGGTGAGAGATCGGATCTATCCATTATCTGCACAGTCGTGGACAAAGCATATAGTTTTATTTTGTCATTGAAGTACAAGGGAAGTACTGATTCTGCTAGGAGAAATTTCCTACTGGTACTTATATAATTTGAACACTTATTTAATCTAATTTTGTTAATCTAAGGTATCCGCCAAGCATGTTTATTATATAATGTACACTCAGGGCCTAAGGCTTATTGTGAATAAATTATCTATATATCTATATTCAGGTTTCTGTGTAGTAAAATCTAGACCAGAGCGTACGAATTATACCTTTGAGGGGTAATAAACTGACGCTAGCCAGTATGCCCGACTCAGAGAGTAACAATTCTAGCTATTATAACTCATAGCTTTGACGAGATACACCGACATTCACGCATCCAAGTAAGGAAGTGCATCAAATACAAGCAACACTTCCAGGAAGCATTACGAATTTGGGAACACAAGGTGATGTGGATTTACGAGACCACCTCTGTGTAACAGACCACCTCTATGTGAGAGACCACCTCTATAAGAGACCACCTCTGTGTAATAGACCACCTCTGTGTAAGAGACCACCTCTATAAGAGACCACATCTGTGTAACAGAGAACCTCTGTGTAAGAGACAACCTCTATAAGAGACCATCTCTGTGTAACAGACCACCTCTGTGTAAGAGACCACCTCTATGTAAGAGACCGCCTTTGTGTAACAGACCACCTCCGTGTAAGAGACCACCTCGATAAGAGACAATCTCTGTGTAACAGACCACCTCTGTGTAAGAGACCACCTCTGTGTAAGAGGCCACCTATGTGTAACAGACCACTTCTGTTTAAGAGACCACCTCTATGTAAGAGACCACCTCTGTGTAAAGGACCACCTCTGTGTAATAGGCCACCTATGTGTAACAGACCACCTCTGTGTAAGAGACCACCTCTATGTAAGAGACCATCTCTGTGTAACAGACCACCTCTGTGTAAGAGACCACCTCTGTGTAAGGGACCGCCTTTGTGTAACAGACCACCTCTGTGTAAGAGACCACCTCGATAAGAGACCATCTCTGTGTAAGAGACCACCTCTATGTAAGAGACCACCTCTGTGTAAGAGACCACCTCTGTGTAACAGACCACCTCTATGTAACAGACCACCTCTATGTAAGAGACCACCTCTATGTAAGAGACCACCTCTGTGTAACCGACCACCTCTGTGTAAGAGACCACCTCTGTGTAACAGGACATCTCTGCGTACCAGACCGCCTCTATGTAACAGACCATTTCTATGTAACAGACCACCTCTGTGTAAGAGATCATCTCTATGTAAGAGACCACCTCGCGTCTGGATTTGCTGTTCCAGGTGAGGCGCAAACAGACACGATCTCCGTGTATGGCTGTGGGAAGTAATGACAATGAGTTTATTACTGTTTGCTTTGCTATTATAAGCACGGCTTTAGCTAAGATAAGAATTGCAATGAGAGAAGTGAAAAGCTTTGCAACAAATGACAAATAATGGCAAGAAAATGAGAGCTGAAACGGACAATAGATCAACTAATTAGTTTTCAGTTTCGCGCTAATGAGTAGTTGATCGGCACAAAGTTCTTATTTTCACACCCAGAGTTCATCACCCATCTCACACCCATCTCCATTTATGACGTCATCGGCTCAACTAGAATGCAGTGGAGGGAGCTGCTGATGCACGTGTTTGCACTCTGTTTTGACACTGCCTTCTTGTGTCACCAGCGCCTCAAGGAGCTCAAAATACTACTTATATCAATTAATTGTTTTAATGGCCAATATTTTTTAATTAATTTTAATTTTAGAAGACTATATGTTTTTTAATTTACTGCTGGAATTTTGGCCGGCTTGACAATCAAAAGGGTAACATTAAAGAAAATTTAAGTTTTAGCTTAGCCCGTGTCCATTTGAAGGCAAAGAGTATAGGAGTATTTTTGAAAATTTACCACTGGAATGACTGGCTCGGTTACCGAGCCAGTCATTCCAGTGGTAAATTAAAAAAAATACTCTTCTCTTGGCCTGCAAATAGACATGCCTGAAGACCACTACCTAGCTGATTTTGGTTGGTTTTAACCAGAAGGTTTGAAGGTTGAACGGTTAAGTTGACACAAGAGGATTTAATGACCTCGTGACCTATATAGTTGATCCATTGATGCCATACTTAGAACAAAAATAAGCAGTCGTAATCTGAAGGCTTGTACGATATCTGGTGATTCTCCCTTTTTGTGTTCCTGAGTTATGGCCAAAATTAGTGTTCTGGGTTTGTAGTTCGCAATCACGTGACTAGATATATGATGTTTTGACCTGAGTCTCATAGAACTTCTAGCCACCTACAATATGTAATGGATGTGTGCCAAAATTGGCCCATAAACCTGCGTTCCAGATTTGTGGTTAAAATGTGTATTCCAGGATGCGCTTAGTGACTCTGTGACCGGATTATACATGTTAGTGACTCTGTGACCGGATATCTGTGCGTTTGACATCAACATTATTTTTCCTTAGCTATCTACAATATGAATCCAAATTTGGTGATTCTAACTTCTTGAGCTCGAAGATATCGCGCGGACAAGCAAACAAATAAACAAACACACATACGGTACCAACCGTCATCCTCACCCCGCCCTTTGGCGGTGTGGGTAATGAACAAGACATGGAATATAAATTGGAGACGCCTACAGCTTTCCTTTAACACTGATGTCATCATCTTCGGTATGTACGCGCACGTGAGTGTGGGAATCGATTTGAAACTTTGAAACCTGAATTCCCAGCATCTAAATTTAAAGACATCTATACAGGTAAGCAGTTGAATAGTTTGAAACTCAATTGACTGTTAGAGCTGTTGCTGCCTATGCTGCCTTGTATCATCCACGGAACCCTAACATAGAGGGTGACGAACCCGCCTTGTGACATCCATGGGAACTTAACATAGAGGGTGACGAACCCGCCTTGTGACATCCATGGGAATTTAACATAGAGGGGGACGAACCTGGCTTGTGACATCCACGGAGACCTCACATAGAGGACGAACCCGCATTGTGAAATCCACGGAGACCTGACATATAGGGTGACGGAAACCCCTCCCCAACCCCTTATGCCACCCATGATGGAAACCTAACATGACGGGTGACGGGCCCGCCTTGTAATAGCCATGGAAACCTAACATGACGGGTGACGGGCCCGCCTTGTAATAGCCATGGAAACCTAACATAGAGGGTGACGGACGCATATAGCCATATTCTTGGAAAGAACGCCGTAAAAGCTGGATATCATATGTGCCAAAAATTCACCCTGGACGTAGGTCACGGGGGGGGGGGGGGGGTGGGGTGGGGGTGGGGGTGGGGGGGGGGGGTGTCATGAAGCGAAATGAGCTCAGTGAAGTTAATCCCTTTGGACCCAGACTTCAAAGAATCGCAAATGCAACGGCACTATATGGGTAAGCTATGGAATATGTTGAAACTAACTTTGACAGAAGCCTGTTGCTGCCTTAGGCAGCAAACGCTCCCAGTCAAATTAGTTTGAAAATCTTCCAAAGAATGTTTATTTAAACGTAAAGAATTTCGTTTTTTAATATTTCGGGTTCAAATGGTTAAACCAGGATAATTAGACATCCTGATTATATTTTGTCGTTAGTGTAGCTAGTGAGATGGAACTGCGTAAAACTTCGTGAAAAATCCTCTCATTAATAACGAAAATGCATTAGAGTTTCTGCATACGATTATAATGCAGGATTCCAGTTTATCAATCAATCATAAGAACTCATAATCAACTACCTGCCGTGTAGGATGACGTCATAATCAATTACGCCCTGAATCACGTAGCTAAGTTCGTCACGAATGCTTAATTGATGACGGACTAAGAGCTGTTGTACGAATTGTATATCTTTACTTTTTAATACTAAACATGCTGTTGAATATTTTGAAACTAATTTGACTGGGCGCCCAGTCAAATTAGTTTCAAAATATTCAACAGCTTACCCGTTTAGTTGCCTGAAGATTGATTGTCAATGAGTTCAGGGATCGATCGATCCCAACACGTGAAGTGTGAGTTGAACTTAACTGAAGATGGGCGGGGCATAGCTAATACGGAATTTCTCCATTATATCTACGTGATGGGAAATGTTGGTGTATATAGACCAAACATACCCGGTATCATAAGTAAACAGCCCATAGATATCTGGCAAACAGTTTCAATGTACTGTGGTATGCGCTCTCTGTATGAGCGGTTCCAAGCAAAGCTAATTACAGAATCAACATGTAATATACGATCTTTCAGCTCTGCTATTTTGTTAACCTACAAATGGACCAAACTATATGATAAATGCATACAATAAATATATCAAGGACCTCGAGGTAAGAGCATCATTGTTCATGAGTATTCACATTAAGTATGTGTTCGAACTTAAACTTGAAGCTAATTAACATGTATAATTAATATTTTGGTCTATGCAGGGGTCCACCGTCCATAAATGCTCTGCATTTTGTAGACCATCGGTTGTGTAATTAGAAAGTGTACATTTTATATCAAAATAAATGAATTTGAACTTCAACTTGAACATCAAGTCTGGGCCTAGACAACGCTGTGATAATATTTACGAATACGTATTCGTCGCTGTATGTAAATAATATAATATAATTTTCTATGAGGAGTCGAGAAGCTAATCTTGTACAACACATTTAAATTTAGACTATTGCATATGTAGGTACGTATTTGTAAAAAGCGCATAGTATCTATATAGTGGTGATATGCCGGTGTTTTTGCAGTTAGACTCGACGTTTCGAGCGCATACCCTTTTGACTATCTTGCGGCTAATTCTAGACTAAAAGCTGACCTCAAAGCGTTACCGACTTTATCCCTCCATCGTACAGAAGCCATTCAGCTGGTAGAAGCGGGCTGGATATTTGGCAGCAACAATTTTCTGTTTAATTCTTTTCCTAAAATATCCCATAGATGTAGAAAACGAAGGTCATGTTTTCATTTTTTTTTGCCGAGAAATTAGTACAAACTGGCAAAAATACGTACCGAATTATTAATTTAGAAATAGTAAACACGGAAACACCAAGAAAGAAAAAGGTGAGCAATTAAAATAGCGGCGTAACAGAAACCTAATGCTCTACTGTATTTATAAATCAAGAAGCAATTCAAGCTTAATGTACAGAGTAGGTTAAGCGTGTGAAGTATTAATAAGCAGCTAAAATCATGTAACCGGTTTAAGCCCTATCTTCATATTAGTCCAGTAAAACTACAAATTAACCTAGAACAAATTGCAACAGAATTTATTTCTTTTCTGCGGCATTCATGGGACTGCCAGGTGTCACATATCAAAAGTCCTCCAAAATCCCTCGATGGGAAAGTGGGTAAATTCGCATATTTAGCTACCGCCATTATCCGAATAATGAAACTTCCCTTACCTGCTTCATTCCGCAAATAAACGAAGTAGAAATGTTGTCTAAGCTCTGAATTTCATGGTCACGGAAGACAGTAAGCAATTGGCAATATTGCCTTGAACCACTTGTACAAATTCTCCAAACCACAGATTAAATATGGTTGTATGCACAGGGCCGGGGTAATTTAAAAAAATTATATTTAAAGTAAGTTTAATTTTGTTTTTCGCTTTTAAAATTTTATCTAAAATAAATTGCATTTTAATTTTCACTTTTATCTCACAATTTGAATAAATTTCTATACAATTCAATCAGAATATGGACATGGATTTAGATACATGCGTTATTTGTAACCAGAGCCTAGAAAATGGCTCACAAACTGTTAAGCTTCGAGTTAAAGGCTGTGACGGTATTAACAATGCTAGCAGAGCCCGTGAAAGCGATGCCATAGCTGAAGTAGGACAGAGGGTTCATGTAAAATGTCGACGGGAGTTCATTGATCCCAAGCGGATTGCCCGTGACGCAGAGAAAATCGAACAATCTCCGGCACCCATGCGAACACTCCGTTCAGAAAGTCCAACATTCAATTTTAGTGAACATTGTTTGCTATGCGGATACCCTGCAAAAATTCAAGATGGAAAGAAACGTGGCTATGATATTTATCCAGTAAGTACTCATGACTTTCAATGTAGTATCGCCGAGGCCTGTGAGCAGAGAAAAGACGAATGGGGCAAACTTGTAGCTGGGCGGCTTGCCTTCACGCCGGATTTATGCGTTGTCAATGCAGTATACCATCAAAGCTGCAGCGTAAATTTTCGAACCATGAAAAATATCCCTCAGCTGCACTCATCTTGCTCATCCCAAAAACATGGAAGGCCAGAAGACTTGGACAGAGTAAGAGCATTTAGTGCGACAATGGCATTTCTTGAAAATAATGATGATGAGCAGCTGACCCTGCACGACCTCGTTAATAAAATGCAAGAGTATCTCGATGATAAAGAGAATAAAGCATACAGTACAAAATACATGCAGGATAAAATAAAAGATAATTATGGCGATGAAATATTTATTAGCACTGTGAATGGTAAGCCAAACGTTGTTACCTTTCGTTCTAAAGCATCTACTATTTTGACTGACTTCTATAAGGAACAGAAGAGAAAGGATTCCAAATCAGAGAGCATGCTAATCATCCAGACAGCTGCCAAACTGCTTAGACACGATATTAAGTTAATTGATTCATGCACATCATCAGAAAGCTATCCATCAAGGGAGCAAATGAGCGACCCAGTAAAGGCATTGAATTATTTACCACAGACACTGCGGGAATTATTGCGGATTTTGTTTACTGGAAAAGACACAGAAATGAAACAGGCATCAGTTGGACAGGCTATTATGCAAGGAACTCGTCCTAGAGTTATTTTGGTACCTTTGCAGTTCGGGCTGTCATGTGAGATGCACCAAAAATTTGGATCTAGATTTATTGTTGACACCTTGTACAAGCACGGATTTGGATGTTCATACGCGGAGATACAGAGGTTTGAGCGCAGTGCATACTGGAGATCTACCACAGCCATTATCAGGCGAGTTCATTCAGTTTGTTGCCGACAATGTGGATCACAAAATTTGCACAATAGATGGGCATAATACATTTCATGGAATGGGAATCATTGCATCTGTTACACCAGGAAACCTTTCGTGCAAACTTATTCCAAGGATAAATGTAACATCTGAATATATCAAGCAAGTTGGCAAGATCTGTATCAGGAACTTTGAGTCTCAGCATACCAGGAACTTCCCATTGACCTTTAAGGAGTTAACTGCGATGGAACAAACAGACCCAACAGCTGACATTGACATCCTCTGGGATTTCTCTTTGTTTCTGCGTTCAAGAAGACAGTCATGGTCTGGCATGATGCAAACTGTTCACCAAGGAGTTTATCCAGGTAAATCGTCTGTTATTTTCCTTCCGATGATAGATCTAGAGCCAAGTAACATGACCTGCATCTATGCAAATATGGAAAGGCTACAGTAGTTTTTTATGGTTATGACCAAGGCCCAGACATAAAAGATGTAACACATAAGAGGCGAACTCGTGGATCAGGCGCAACTGTTGTACTGACTCCGCAAACAGTTGTAACTCTGAGTGAGCCTGATTTTCTTAGTAACAAGCAGAACAAACATCGGTTCATATCAATCTTAAGTTCATCTCTCGAACAGGCTGGATGCTTAACGATAAAGGCAAGCGGTGATGCTGATGTCTTAATTACGCAAACGGCTATCTTGGCTTCAAAGTCAACAAATACTGCTCTTGTTGGAGACGATACCGACCTACTGGTGTTGCTTCTATACCATACTGATATGAATGGCTGTCAGCTATTTTTCAGACCAGAGCCAAATCAAAATGCAAAGAAACCCCGACTGTGGAATATCAAAATGGCAAAGGAAAAACTCGGGTTCTGTTTGTGCTCACAGCTGTTATTTATCCATGCTATCCTTGGCTGTGACTCAACATCTAGGTTTTATGGAATTGGAAAATCTGCATCCCTTAGCAAAATCCAGTGCTGCAAAGAACTCTCTCAAATTGCTGAAGTGTTTACAATGAGTAATGCGAATAAAGATGACGTGATAAAAGCAGGTGAGAAGGCAATGCTTATTCTATACAATGGCACTTCAATGGATAGTCTAGTTGCTTTGCGGTACAAGCGATTCAGGGAGAAGGTTGCCTAAAGTTCCAAGTATGTTGAAGCACGAGATTTACCACCAACACCCGCATCCGCAAAGCTTCACAGTCTTCGCGTGTACTACCAAATTCAAGGTTGGAGAGGAGATGCTGGAGATATGGATCCAACAGAATGGGGCTGGAAAGTTCGCAACCACCAAATGCTGCCTGTTAAGACTGACATGCTGGCAGCACCTGACGATTTACTGTATTCATTTAGATGCAGCTGCAAAACTGGCTGTGAATCAAAGAGATGCACCTGTAGAAAACATGGGCTCAGCTGCACATCCGCCTGCGAAGACTGTAAGGGTCTCAGTTGCTCGAATTCAATAACGCTCATTGAGGAAGATGACTTGGATAATTGATGCAAGATGAAATTAGTAGAAACCAGGTACCTATGCCATACTATTTCATCTTAGCTTAGCTTAGAAACACACAATACCGTGACATAATAAAATATAATATGTATTGTATCAATATCAATGATGGTATTAGGTAAATTCATGCAAGTGGCATAACACAATACATTTAATTTGTGGAGAATATGTCAATCGTATTCATTTATTACTAAAAAAGTCCAAAAATACCCAGTCACACATATATTACATACCGGTTTTAAAGAAACAAAGAAAAATGGATTTTTCAGGTGAAATGGCCCAAATCTGGTAATAATTATGCAAATGTTACCCTTTCCCCTATTGAAATTTTGGAGGACTTTTGATATGTTGTACATGATGGCCCCCTATACACTGGGCGAGGTAAAAAAATTCTGTTGCAATTTGTTCCAGGTTAAAATATTTTTGGCCTAGATTGACTGGACTATATGGTAGTGCATATAACTTGAAAGAACCCTTTAATTCTCGAATATTTTTTAAAAAGTAAATTTTCTCATAGATAATGTCCATTTGCAGACCAAGAGAACACTATTTTTGAAAATTTATCACTGGAATATCTGGCTCGGTTATCGAGCCAGTCATTTCACTGGTATATTTTCAAAAATAGCCTTCTCTTCGTCTGCAAATGGGCATTTGTCAAGACCACTGCAGAAGCCATTTTTATGTGATATGAGGTTAAAGGTTAAAGCTAGCTCGATTGGCTAGACCTAGATGACGTCCTGTATAATTGTACATCTACACTGTACTTGGCATGGCTGGAGAAGTTTAAACTGTGTTAACGTGTAGAATAAATTAGCTTTTAGTGTTAGCCTTTATTTAAAACTCATAGATTTAAAGGTGCAGTACCTCCGAGATATAAATAAATTTAGAAATTTTTCAGTATTTTTGCTGTAATATAATGGCCCCGGTGTATAATTAGTACATACTAAATTTTTACCTAAATTCCGACACCGTCACACATATTTGTTATTATTTGTTGTTTTTCTGGAAACTCGTGTGCGCGTATGAGTTTTCAATTTAGGGAAGCGTTATATTTACGAAACAATCCAATTGGAAAGAACTCAGAAAATCTTAAATATGTCTAGACAATTCGCCGGCGACAGACAAAATACTAGCGCCACGGCGACCGGTGATCGGAAACATCAAAGAGTTATACGCCGGGAGGACTGAAACCGCAAAAAGTTCTATCACGATATCAAACAAATAAAGCTAGGATTCCATTAAAGCTAGGATTCCATTAAAGCTAGGATTCCATTAACACCTATGCTTATGCGTATGCGTATCCGTATCCGAATTTTTCCCCGCTACAATTACAAATAGATAGGATGATTCCATATGTCCGTATGCGGATGCGAAACCTATCCGTATCCGAATCCGATCGCTACATGTAGGGATTTCATTCGAATACAAACAGCAAATGATGTTATTGTTGCGTCAATCATGGGCTTTCCCCAAATCGACCAAATGTGTTCCAAAATAAAACCTAAATTCATCGTAAGAGTGCTGGAATGTGCAAATAAAATTATTTAGAAAATATACATCTCTTTTGATGCCAGCAGCTGCAGCATCAGCAGCAGCAGCAGCAGCAGCAGCAGCAGCAGCAGCAGCAGCAGCAGCAGCAGCAGAAGTAGCAGTAGCGGTAGTAGTAGTAGTAGTAGTAGTAGTAGTAGTAGTAGTAGTAGTAGTGGTGGTGGTGGTGGTAGTAGTAGTAGTAGTAGTAGTAGTAGTAGTAGTAGTAGTAGTAGTAGTAGTAGTAGTAGTAGTAGTAGTAGTAGTGGTAGTAGTAGTAGTAGTAGTAGTAGTAGTAGTAGTAGTAGTAGTAGTAGTAGTAGTAGTAGTAGTAGTAGTAGTAGTAGTAGTAGTAGTAGTAGTAGTAGTAGTAGTAGTAGACCACTTGATTGGCCTAGAATTGCATAAAATCACTGCTTTCGGACACGTATAAGCATACGCATATGTACACACGGAATCACTCATTCGGATACCATACGCATACGCATACGGATACGCGTTACTGGAGTCCTAGCTTAAGTTGCATAATAATATTTTTTTGTTTATTCAAGACAAGTGATGAATCGCAAGTCACCGCTATGTAACGAATAATCTGGTTTCTCTGCGAAACGGGGATGCAGGCGTTTACATTTTTTGTATTTGTGAAATTCATTGTACATGTACAATAAAAACAAGCATATCATATAATATATAACACAAAACAGTGACACATACACATTAACTAAAATGTCGTTTAAAAATAAATGTTTTTAGGTTTCATATCCGCATGACGATCTGGTTTACGTCTGGTGACCAGTCTAGCAGCAGAATTCTGTATGTGCTGAATTTTTCTGATCTTGTAGTCCGGAAGACCATAGAACAAGCTGTTACAGTAATCTGGCAATTTGACAAAACCATGCACTAATTTCTCAGTGCTGGCCTGATCCAAAAGATGACGGATTTTTCCTACACGCCATAGTGAATGAGACGCCCCGTTAGATACTTTCTGGATTTGCTCATCCATAAGTCCAACCGAGTCCATCATCACCCCCAAGTCACGAACGGATGTCGATGGAGAAACATACACCTCACCAACACGCACATCACATGTGGCCACCCGAAGACTCGAAGACCCGCTTCCTTGCTGCGTGACGAGAACCAGACTACTTCTGTCTTACCGTCATTCAATGCGAGCAAATTTGCTCGCATCCTATCACGTATCTCATCAACACAGGCCTCAATACGGCTGACTGTGGCAGCATCCGTTCGAGAGTCACATGCGATGTACAGTTGGGAGTCGTCAGCATATATCATAGCATTTAAACCGTGGCGGGTGATGATGTCCTCAATCGGTGTCATGTATAGGGCAAACAGGACTGGTCCTAGGACCGAGCCCAACGGAACTCCAAATTCTAGGACATGGTCCTCCGACACCACCGAACGCAAAGACACTCTCTGGGTCCTACCCCGAAGAAAGGACTCAATCCAATCGGCTAGTCCACAGACGCCGAAACGACAGCGCAATTTGTTCATGCGAATGGTGTGTGTGCGTGCGTGCGTGCGTGCGTACGTGCGTGCGTGCGTGCGTGCGTGCGTGCGTGCGTGCGTGCGTGCGTGCGTGCGTGCGTGCGTGCGTGCGTGCGTACGTGCGTGCGTGCGTGTGTGCGTGTGTGTGTGCAGGAATTGATGTTAAAATGCGAGTATTGATCCACTGGAAGCGTTTTATGGACGTTGTCCCATACATTAGAATTATAGCTCTATCAGGTATAGCCCCTTTAAAGAATTATCGTACTAGAATGTTCACGACGCCCTAAATGTGTAGCTAAGGTCGTGTTTAGGCGACAACTTCCGTACCTACTCTAGGGCAACTCGGGTTGACGAGGGTGGATGTACCATGTGTCCAAATTGCATTGATTTCAATACAAACACGTGACTTACTCGTGACGTACTCGACATACCTTGCTTCATTTGTGGGAAGCCTCGAGTAGGTACTCGATTACATACTCTAGTAGTTTAGGCCCTACTCTAATAACTTGAGTAGCTACTTTACTACTGGCCTAGATCGGGGCTGTTCATGGTTTCTATATCTGTTACGGTGCTACTTTAAGATCGGGGTTGTTCATGGTTTCTATATCTGTTACGGTGCTACTTTAAGATCGGGGCTGTTCATGGTTTCTATATCTGTGATAGTGATACTTTAAGATATGGACTGTTCAGCATTTCTATATCTATCACGGTGATACTTTAAGATCGGAGCTGTTCATGGTTTCTATATCTGTCACGGTGATACTTTAGGATCGGGGCTGTTCATGGTTTCTATATCTGTAAA
>JAVVLW010002298.1:0-10000 GCA_034401795.1 Chaetoderma sp. LZ-2023a | reverse complement strand
GGCGATACTTTAAGATCGGGGCTGTTCATGGTTTCTATATCTGTGACGGTGATACATTAAGATCGGAGCTGTTCAGGGTTTCTATATCTGTAAAGGCGATACTTTAAGATCGGGGCTGTTCAGCATTTCTATTTCTGTGATAGTGATACTTTAAGATCGGGGCTGTTCATGGTTTCTATATCTGTGATGGTGATACTTTAAGATCGGGGCTGTTCAGGATTTCTATATTTGTGATGGCGATACATTAAGATCGGAGCTGTTCAGGGTTTTTATATCATTAAGGCGATACTTTAAGATCGGGGCTGTTCAGCATTTCTATTTCTGTGATGGTGATACTTTAAGATCGGGGCTGTTCAGGATTTCTATATCTGTGACGGTGATACATTAAGATCGGGGCTGTTCAGGATTTCTATATCTGTAAAGGCGAAACTTTATGATCGGGGCTGTTCATGGTTTCTATATCTGTAAAGGTGATACTTTAATATCGGGGCTGTTCATGGTTTCTATATCTGTGACGGTGATACTTTAAGATCGGGGCTGTTCAGGATTTCTATATCTGTGATGGCGATACATTAAGATCGGAGCTGTTCAGGGTTTCTATATCTGTAAAGGCGATACTTTAAGATCGGGGCTGTTCAGCATTTCTATTTCTGTGATGGTGATACTTTAAGATCGGGGCTGTTCAGGATTTCTATATCTGTGACGGTGATACGTTAAGATCCGGACTGTTCAGGGTTTCTATATCTGTGATGTTGATACTTTAAGATCGGGCTGTTCAGCATTCTATTTCTGTGACGGTGATACTTTAAGATCGGGGCTGTTCGGGATTTCTATATCTGAGATGGTGATACTTCAAGATCGGGGATGTTCATGGTTTCAATCTCTGTGACGGTGCTACTTTAAGATCGGTGCTTTTCAGGGTTTCTATATATGTGATGGTGATACTTAAATATCGGTGCTCTTCGGTGTTTCTATATCTATGATAGCGATACTTTAAGATTCAAATTCAAGATTCAAGATTATTTATTTCATGCTTGATATACAATATACAGATATTACAATTGGGCAGTCCATCAAAGCCAGAGCCTATGAGTCGATGGAACCCCTACACACAAAACAGAACATTACAATATATAAGGTGATAGTTAATTATACAGACTTCTGTGAGTAAACACACAACAAAGGACGGCACATCTATTTTTTTGGTACCATATTGTCATGATTGTTCTAGGCTTGCGTGATTACATATTTAAATCGAAAATCATGATTATGTTTTAAATCGTGAATTTATATGATTAAAAATTAAATGATCGAATAATCGTGAAAATTTTCTATTGCATAAAATATTTCAAAACCTAACTTTCAATTACTTTTTAATGTGATCGGTAATAAAAAATGATATTTTGCTTAGTGTATGTATGTCCATTTGCATGACAAGACAAGACTATTTTTGAAAATGTATTACTGGAATGCCTGGCTCGATTTCTCTGGCCCTGCAAATGTACTTTTCTAAACACCATTGCAATTCTCGTCATTGATATTCTATTGTTGTTATGTCATGGTAAGCTGTATCCACGCTGATTAATCGAATAATCACGATTATTTGTCAATAGTCGATCGCGATCACTCAACGCAATAATCGCACAAGCCTAGATTGTTCTATGTGTAGTGTATTCTACATACAAAGGGTCTTTTAGATTGCACCTATGAATTTTGATTGTAGATACAGGTATTTTTTTTAACACGGTACAGTTGGGGTGGGGGAGGCGGGGTGGGGGGGGGTGCGGTGCTCAACACAGTCACAGTAGTATTTGGGGTGAGAAGTTGTTGGTAGGTGTGACTTAGGTATTTTATAGTAGAGTGTCGGATTGATAAAATGGGGAGTATTAGATCATAATCTGAAATAAATAAAGGGAATTGGGATAGATTGGATGGCTGGGATTGACTCATGCTGGCAGTAATCGCCCACCACAGGTACAGAGTAAATATGAGATTTGGCTGCTGGGTGAGAAAAAGGTTTAGATTTGACACTTTCGACGCCTCTGCCCCGATCATTTAATTCCCGTTACTTATGCAATGGCTGGCTATGTTAGGACTAGCCAGCATGAAAGCTGCTGCTGCTTAGGTTGAAGCAGGTGCATCCAGTCTACCTAGTCTGAAAAGATTCAGCATTGACCAGCTCACATATCTTGGATTTAAATTTATTGCTAGTGCTATGTGGAGCCTCTCCGCTACCCGACATCACCGGTTTTACTTATTAGATATGGGACTAATACCCTCAACCATTTGGTTAGGTTAAACACATTCAACCCATTAATCCGTTCACGCTGCATTCCACGACTATCAGCTACAATACAAATATTAGTAATCTGTTTGATATGCTGGGGCTACCCTGACCAGAAAAATTGTTTGTTTCAGTAGCAGACGCAGTTCCTAGTCAAAGCAGCCCCAGAATTGGCAGACAAATATTATTTTTATTAGGTCCTGAGGCTTATTTGGATTTGCAGTGTTCAAAGGGTTAATCCGGCACCTCGGCAGTTGTATTTATGGTAATTAGTGTATTGTGCATTAATAGTTTTTGGTGTATTGTGCATTGTTACGGTGTGTCGGATACCATAGAGGGTTTATGTGGTCAGCGGCGTCGGAAATGTCAAATGATAACAGATGGGTATCTAGACCGCCAGTCTGGTGTATTGGCAAAACCAAGCTCTGTCCCTGTAGTTTATGGATATGTTAGTTTGTAACATGCAGATTGAATTCGCCTGAGTTGAATTGGTGGTGGTGGTGGGTGGGTGGGTGGGTGGGTGGGTGGGTGGTAGTAGTAGTAGTAGTAGTAGTAGTAGTAGTAGTAGTAGTAGTAGTAGTAGTAGTAGTAGTGGTAGTAGTAGTAGTAGTAGTAGTAGTAGTAGTAGTAGTAGTAGTAGTAGTAGTAGTAGTAGTAGTAGTAGTAGTAGTAGTAGTAGTAGTAGTAGGTGGTAGTAGTAAATTGCTTTGTTATGTAAACTGATGTTCTTTAGTTAGGGTTGATTATCAGCGAGTCTTTACATTGGCGAGTTCAAATGTTTACACATCAGTACCCGCCAATTATGGACTCCCTGACACTTTTCTTGAATGATTTTCTATTTAGGATCTGTTCCCGTAGCTTTGTGGTGGTGCTGTTCCATAATTTTGTGGCTGTTATTCTGATGCGTTGTGCTCCTGTTTCCGTTCTTGTGAATTTGCTATGTAGATTATGTATATTTCTAGTATTGTGTCTATGGATGTCAGTGTTGAATGTAAAGTTGGCGGCTATGGTTTGTGGCAATGCATTGTGGTGAAAGTCTTTTACAATATTGTGCATCTGTAGTTTTCCAATATCTTTGAGTTTATGTAATTTCGCCGTTTTGAATATATTCTGGCCCACTGCTGGTTTAGTAAGGAGTTTTATGCATTTTTCTGAAGGTTTTGGAGTTTTGTTAGTTTGCTCTTGTGTGCTGCAGTCCAGATAGCATTGCAGTAGGTGAGATGAGGGAGGACAAGTGTACAGTACAGAGTTTTAACAGTGTCTGATGTCATATACGTCTTTAGTCTTTGGATAACACCTACACCCCTGGCCACTTTTGCCGTAACTATTTCAGTTTGCTTAGCCCAGGTCAGATGTTTGTCCAAGTATACACCAAGAAATTTAGCAAATGGGGCATCTTCGATCTCCTTATTGTTAATGTAGATTTTTGGAATTTCACTATTTTTAGTTTCGTCATGTTCGTAAATAACATATAATTAGTCTTATCGACATTTAGTGATAGTTTATTTATTGAGAACCAATTTGTAATTTCTTCCATTTCTTTATTTACTTTTGCATATAACCTATCTATATTCTCATCGTAGCAAAAGGCATTGGTGTCATCAGCAAACAGTATTAGTGATAAGTGCTTAAAGAGGTTTGGTAAATCATTCATATATAAAAGGAACAGCAGGAATTTCTTCTGTATTAGTAGGGTGGCTGAAGAAAGATGACTGATAGCTGCCTATGAGGTAGTCGGTAAAATCGCTGTTAGAAGTTGAATGAATTTTATTTGAAAGTTCTGGGCCTATATTGACAAAATAATCATTAAATCCATTAGCAATTTCGAATTTGTCTGTAATGAGCTTGTTATTATGGAGAAATTGTCTTTGTTGCACTTTGTTTGTCTTATTTAGAAGTGATTTGATAATTTTCCATGTCTCTTTTATGTCATTTTTTGACTGCCCAAGTTTATTATGGTAATATGTTTTCTTAGTCGTTTTTATTATTTGATCTAGTTTATTTCGATATTTTTAATAGGATTTCGTTATGCTTTGTTTGACACTTGCTGAACTTTAAATATAGTTGATGGGTTTTTTATGGCAGGCAGCTAAGTCCATTCGTGAGCCACGGCTTAGTAGGATTGTGCTTATACCGTTTCTTTTCTTTCATGGGGAAGCTGTGCTCAAATAAGGTAGTACAGATATCATGAAATTTGTTGTAGGCATGTTCACAAGAATGTATGTCTATTATTGTACACCAGTCAACCTCTGACATGGACATCTTGACATTTTCAATATTGACCTGAGAGTAATCTCTGCATTCAAATTTTTCACGCTCAAATTTCTTTTGAAATGTTTGTCGTTTTTCTAGTGAAAACACTGGTAGGTGATCTGAAATGTCAGCTAGAAAAATTCCGACCTGGGTTTTGTTAAAGTTCTGATTAATGTTATTGCAGAATATGTTGTCAATGACCGTGGCCGTGGATTCGGTTAATCTATTTGGTTTGTTTATCGTCGGATAGTTGAAGTAGGTATTTAACAGGTTGATGAAGTCCTTTGTTTGACAATAGTTCTGTATTTTCAGATCAATATTGAAATCACCCATGAGGTAGGCTGTCTTGTTTTCTGCTTGAATTATATCTAGAATTTTGCCTAATGATTCGATGAATTTATTGCAGTCACTGCCAGTAGGCCTATAAATTGTACCAATGATTTTATTTTTACCCTTTTGTATTGGAATTTCAATTAATATTGTCTCAATGTGTTCTTCAGTTATGGCGAGGCTTTCACGTTCAAGGTACTGAATGTTATCTTTTATGTAGGCCTACATGTCTACACCGCCACCACCATCCTTGTCAATCTTGTTAGTTCGGTGTTTTTCAATAAATGTATAATTGTTTTTGTTAACAAGGGTAGTCGGTGAATCTATTTTTATCCATGTCTCCGTAATTCCAATAATCCCAAACTCATGTGCACTCATATCTAGGAAATTGTGTAACTTGTCACTGTTCCTCAGTATTCAGCGGGTGTTTGCATGAATAAGTGAGAAGGTAATGTTTTCTTTATTTTCTATTATGCTTTCATTAAATTTACTTAGCAGTGTGTAGTCACAGTTTTGTGATGGTATGTTTAAGTCATTTCTAGCATCGTTTGAGTTAATTTCACTATGGTTCTTAGTATTTAGTTTAAATGGGTTTAGAATGAGGTCTTGGATGTGTTCTGTATAATTGTAATTTACAAATGGGTTGGTGATTGCAAGCATGCAATCAATGTCTTCTTTGATGTTGTTATATGGAAAGAATGAGTTGTTGCAGTTTAGGCACCACCACGGTTGCTCATCAGTCTCAAGCCATACGTAGTCAAATGAGTTTAGTTCGGAACATCTCAGGTGAACCCACTTGTTACACAAGTCACATAATAATGCCTTCAGGATAATTTTAACAGATTCTTTTACAAGTAGAGCAGGGGAATTTAGTGGGCATTAGGCTGTGGGGAGGGATGGGATATTAGGACGTATTAGAATTAGCGGATTAGCTACATGATGGTTTTCTTGTTCTGGCAATGGCTGGTGTTTATGGTTATTTTCTGGTTAAAAGTAGTAAACAAAAAAGGGAAATAACGAAAAAAGTGGAGGTACGGTTTCTATATCTGTGATGGTGATACTTTAAGATCGGGGCTGTTCATGGTTTCTATATCTGTGATGGTGATACTTTAAGATCGGGGCTGTTCATGGTTTCTATATCTGTGATGGTGATACTTTAAGATCGGGGATGTTCATGGTTTCTATATCTGTGATGGGGATACTTTAAGATCGGGGATGTTCAGGGTTTCTATATATGTGATAGTGATACACTAAGATCGGGGCTGTTCATGGTTTCTATATATGTGATTGTGATACGTTAAGATCGGGACTGTTCATGGTTTCTATATCTGCGATGGTAAATACTTTAACATCGGGAATGTTCATGGTTTCTATATCTGTGATGGTGATACTTTAAGATCGGGGCTGTTCATGGTTTCTATATCTGTGATGGTGATACTTTAAGATCGGAGATTTTCAGGGTTTCTATATATGTGATTGTGATACACTAAGATCGGGGCTGTTCATGGTTTCTATATATGTGATGGTGATACGTTAAGATCGGGACTGTTCATGGTTTCTATATCTGCGATGGTAAATACTTTAACATCGGGGATGTTCATGGTTTCTATATCTGTGACGGTGATACTTTAAGATCGTGGCTTTTCATGGTTTATCTCCACTGCCTCAGACAACTGGGCCGTGTTAAGGAACAACATGATTTTGCAATTCACTAAGGCTCTATGTTGCGGCTATAACATAATTCTTTCTCATTATATTAAGCGTATGTAGCTCCGTGATGTTTGCTTTGCTAATGAAACATTAAGCATATGCTGATGTAATTAGTTATCTAAACCTAATCACAAGCACACTGCTTTCGACACCTGAACGATTATGCCACGTCAGCTCGAGAGCTCGAGAGCAAACACATTGGGGTTAGAGAGTGCGCCAGTCTTAGATACTATGGTCTAGAGCCCCATTCATCCAGACACTGTATATAAAATCTACAACAGTTTTGATTTTTGAAGCATACGTTTTTGATTTACGGTGCTGGGTGCGTCATCAGTTTGACTTGCCTTCCTGTGTGGCATTTGAACTAACATCCAATCAGGTTATTATTATGGACGAGTAGTCATCTTCGTGCACATATACACTAGATTAAATCCGTTAATGAATTACATGAGCCTTTGGGAGCCATACTATCCTATAAGAAGACAACTCAAGAATCTGATTTTATGACCGCAATCGTTATCTCAATGAGAGACTGTTTGAACTTTTAGCCGACCTTGTGACAGAGATTTCAAAATACCAATCAGATCTCTTCAAATATGTCTCATGAGGCAGGTTGAGAGTCACCACAGATTCATATTACTGCATTGCGGCACTGTAACGGCACCATGACGGATTCCGAAATATATTGTCCTGATGTGCTGGAGTAATGACGTACATCTGCTTCAATAAGTGAAGGTCTGGTCCCTCTGAAAATCTGGTAGGAGCAGTTCCCAAAACCATATGGCGCCCCACCCCCAGCAAAAACCCCCAAAAAACCGAAATTTCCCCATACAATCTTTCATAAAATTAGATGATGGGCCAAGAAACAATCCTCTGCATCCTGATTGAGCAAACAGTACATGAAAATCTGCAGTAGTATTACAGTGACTCTGAGAAAGCTAAATATCTTGGCAATGGTGCATTCCAGTTTTTGCTATGTCCCGGCCATATTTAGCTAAGCTCCACCCACAATTCGTCCGTGGTGGAATCAATTTCCAGAAACCTATATAAGTAAGCTGTTCAATATTTTGGAACTAATTTGACTGGGTGCTGTTGTTGCCTATGGCTACAGTTTTCATTAGCATTGTCATCAATTAAGCATTCATGACGAATTGGTTACCTCATTTATGACGTAATTGATTATAACGTCATCCTACCCGTCACGTAGTTGATTATGACATCATATGCTTGACTGAGAAACTGGAATTCATCATTGTATGTTCTGCTGTTGAATAATATTCTGCATCCTGATTGTTAAAGGAATGTGTACTCAGTAACAGAAGCATGGAATATTACGTAACGTGGTAATACTCGTGGTAATAATGGATATAACTGGATCATCATTGCCATGAACTCACATCTTCCACTCACATCCCAGCACATCTTCCACTCACATCCGAGCACATCTTCCACTCACATCCCAGCACATCCTCCACCCGTCTCCCAGCACATCTTCCACCCGTCTCCCAGCACATCTTCCACCCGTCTCCCAGCACATCTTCCACCCATATCTCAGCACAATCTTCCACCCGTATCCCCAGCACATATCACCCACCACAACCCACCCATCCATGCATACACATATGTCTTCCGAATAGTCTTAGCTTCATGCGAATTGATGTAATACAATGCCACGGAAACACGCGTGAAAATGAAAAAGGTATGCCGATTTGATGTTCACGCACTGGGGGTGTCATGACAACCAAAGTCCAGGATATTAGCAAACGTTACACACGTCATGGTCTTCGTCATGTTTCGCACGCGAGGTTAAACAGGAAATAGATTCGCAGTTATCTTCCAAACAATTGATTAAGACGTGTGTGAAAAATTGTGTCAGCTTTCATTATCATTGTCGACCAGGATGGTGGTGTCGTGATTCACAATAATAGATGAGTGTCGTTTGGGAAGGTTCAAGCATGTTACTGTAGGTCATCTTAGAGGGCACCAATATGTCAGAATGCACATTCTATTCCCATAATATTATGGTGTTTCATTAAGTGTGTATGTTGGCTACAAAACTATCCAAAGAGGCAATATTCTTCTCCACGAGCTACACATATTTAGACACATGTTCTGGCCTAGCATCTGCGATCTAAACATCTCTCGTAGACGGCAGTAAAGCCCGTGAAACGACCAGGCTGACATTTCACGAAGTCATAAAACAGCGATATATTAGAAAATAGACAGCATCTTATGAATTCTCCTTTGTGGGTACCAGAGCCTGCTAATCTCGACGCAAGACAATGTCCCCGAGGCAGAGAGCGACATTTTTAGCTAGTGAATCGTCGCTTTGACGATAGACCGACATTTACGCATCTAATAAAGGATGTACATCAAATACCAACAAATCTGTTCCCGGATACAGAGCTTAGAGTCCATTACGCGTCATCAGCACACTCTACCTTATCCCAGTGCTAGAGCTGACGATTAGACAACACGAATATGGCTACTGTTCTGTAGACAGCTTCTTATGTAATTTGGACCGGCGAACAGTCCCGTGGTTAAGAACTCTTATTTTTCGATTTCTCGATCACTCACATAGCATCTAAATGGCTCGAAATTCAGATATGTTTTACAGAATCCGTGTTCTATTATGAAAGATGCATTACCATATGGGAGATTAGTTCCCAGAGTGCACTTGGGCGTATGATGGTGATCTCTTTCTAATCCCATTTCCACACTATGATCTACAGTGGCGATCTCTTTGTGCTTCCCAACCCCACCCGGCAGAGGAGGTCTTATTGTGATCCCTCATCCCCACCCAACATAAAAGATCTCGCTATACTTACCCACCACTCCCGACAGCTAAGATCTCTTTGCATTTCCCCACCTCTCCCAACAGATGAGGTCCTTTTGCGGTCCCCCTCCATACCTTACAGATACGATTTTTCGCTATGCCCCCCACCCCCACAAATTAGATGAGATCTCCGATGAGATCTCTTTGTACCTTACAGTCTTTGTACTTCCTCATACTACAAATGCGATCAGCTTATGCTAACCCCACCACCCACCACATGATATCTAGCTGTAATAATACAGGATAATTATGCTGTTCCCCGTCTGTAACCAGCATCCACCGGAGGACCGACCACTCGAATATCTTACGCCATAATCAATAACGTCAATAGTTAGCTGACGTCATAATCAGTTATTATAATTCCGTCATGAACCTCGAAAAGTCCATCAAGTGTACAACTGTTGAGTGTCATGATGCTGCAGCTGACTGTCTGACCATGACGTCATAAAACACCAAGACACGCTTCACCCCCCCCCCCCCCCCCCCCCCGACAACCTACTGCAGCCAGTTCGTATTCAATAACTACACACCTGTCAAATAATACATCTAGATAGGGCAGCACGACAGAGTAATTTCTGCCGAACCGA
>JAVVLW010002297.1:0-41000 GCA_034401795.1 Chaetoderma sp. LZ-2023a | reverse complement strand
TCATAAGTATGCATTCTAGCATCATTTAGTCGGGGTGTTGTCTGGATATCGTGTGCATTTTCTCTGTAGTCCATGTTTGAAGACGATTCATGCAGTGTGGATTCAGAATGCGTCTGGTTAAGCCTATTATCTGCTGGGCTGATGATGATGATAATGCTATAGACTCTGGTTGCTGAGAGCGACTCTTGACACAATAATACATTTCTGATGGCTTCTTCTCCGCAATCAATCCGCTAGCCTCACAAAAAGTATATATACACTCGACGGCATAATCAATGACGAAATGTAATTATGAGCAAACCTGCCTTCCGCGGCCGCCATAGTAAACATCAACATGGGATGACGTTAGGGGATCTGCTACCTAATCCTAGTCATGTGGCATATGAAATCCTTTTTCGGTGTCAAAAGATATCGGTACTTAAAAACAGGTGGTCTTTCGACAACATGGCTTTAAGAACGACCATCTTTTGGCCCTAAAAGACGACGTGTCTCTCGAAGAAATATTGTCTGTTAATGTGAATTTTATATAACGAATTATCCGCGCTCTCGTATGGACAATCATCACGCACTGCCATAATCAGCTTTTAGCACAATCTAGGTGGCCAGGCATACTTAAGCGGTGACAGACATCATTACTATCTGTCTGGCACAGAATTATCACTTAACAGTGTCTGCCTGCCTGTCTGTCAGTCGGTCGGTCGGTCTGTCGGTCTTAATGGATTGTCGTGACATCTTGCTTGAATATTTGACAGATTAATGTTTCAATGACTTCCTAACATATAGGTTATAATACATCTAAGTCAATAAAACACACTACCCACAACGACGATCCGTCATTGCTTCCAGGATGCTGTCTACGTCAATGGCTTCTGGCTATATTGTTTCACTGTAATCGAGCAATCATTTCCGAGAGTTGCGCAATTAAAAAAAGAATAGGCCTATATTAATAGGTTTCATTTCCCAGATGAAAAATTATGATTTTCTTTTGAAATATGCGTTGTTATCAGCTGTTACTGCGACAAAAAACAGCAGGAACGAGCGCTGCTTTTAGTTGTTTCAGCTGCGGCATTATCATCAGTCATTTCTCCATTGCATCCGTGTACATCTCTACTGCAGCCATACAGGTTATTATATCGATACATACAAGACCAGAACACATTGGCATCAATTTGGTATCAATTCATGCCTTTTTATAACAGGAGAATGGACCTTTAACCATTTATAGACTTAAACTACATTCTGGTAATTCAATGGACCTTTCTAGTTATCCATCTATCATATTGTAGATATCCTGATTCGGATCTGGGGGTTTGAGGCAGTAGCTAGCGTCAAAATTGTCGGTTCCTGTCTTAAGAATTATTTGCATATGACCTCTTGACCTGGCGAGCCTGAAACACAAATCTTCTGTTAATTATTTTAGTAGTCTTTTTGCTAGATTCATCTCCTATAAATATCTTCTACGTCTCGACAGCGTTATCGTGATTTATATATATTATTTATGAGAAACAGTTTATGTAATATGTGTGCGTGTGTGGGCGTGTGCGCGCGTGTGCGTGTGTTTGAACATGTACGCAATTAGAGTTGAAGCTTGAACCTGGTTTTTATTTATGTAGCAAATAACATGTATATAGACAGATGAGCGAGATGACATAGTCATGAGCGCGTGATGCGGTAACCCGTTTTATGCTGTTTGCTGGAATACGATATATGTTTAGATTATAAATGAAGGACGGACGAACAGCCAAGAAGGAAGCATAGAATAGTGGAAGGAGGAATGAACATTTGCATTAGCAATGGTGCGGGTCTATAGTGAAGACAGCAAGTGTTATTGTTAATAAATGCAGCATGAAGAGAATGGATTTGGATGAAAGATTTACTCACCTTTAGGCAGCAACGAATGCAAACTATTTTGAATACATTTCATGATGATGTTATAGAATTTATCCGAAATCCAAGCATGGTTAGTTAGGCCTGTATGAAATACTGGTTTTGTTATCATTGAATGAATTTCGATGCCATGCATATTGGCGGTTGTATATAAAATGCGGCTGAGAATTAACCTTTTCAATACGGGATTGTTTTAGGGACAATTGTAGAAATTTAAGTAGTTAATGTTCAGCAACGTACAGCAGGAAATGATAATTTTGAGAACTTTATGACTGGAAATATCTTGAATAGAGGCAGTGGTTAAATGACCGGTTTTCTAGTATGATCAAACTTTATCAGGTGCTGCTGGCTCATGTGCTGTGTGGGCTACGGATTTTCCCGTGACCGGATCCGCAATACGTGCTAGGTCAGAGATCACCGAATGATGAGGTTCTGTGGTGATGTGACCATGTTACCAAAATCTAAATAGACAAACCATGTATGAACGAATCCTAGGGATTGTCCGTGGCCGAGCTGTCAAGCTAAACAATAACATGAAACTATGCTTGGAATCACAACATCATGACGTCAGTATGGCGCAATATCAACAAAATGTTGTGATATATCCTTCAAAACGGTTCTATCGAGAACTAGCTAGAACTAGTAGAACGCACACATCTTCAAGAGAGTTTCTGGGGGATTCTATTGGGCGGGCAATGAGGCTTGACCAATCAAAATCCGAACTACCTCTTTTGCTCCTGTTGTGTTACGATAGTCATGAACACCCTTTTGCATTATATAAGGCGCAGTCGACAGTGCTGCGGGATCACTCTACCATCCGTTGATTCTGAGATCAATGTACGTATTCGTAAGCATCTGCTCAGTATTTAGAATAGTTAATCTTTGCAAGTCTTGAGTTACCAATTGATAATTGATATTCGAGTTTGTATAAGTAAAGTTTGAATTAGTTTTCAGTTTGCAATACGATTTATTTACATATCTTGTTATATTAGTTGTTAGTGTAAAATAAAACTTAGGCTATTTGTTAAATCTTCTGTCAAAGCGTTATTCTAATCTGTAGTCTTTTCCGAAACACCTGAGAATCTTTAGCAGTCAGAGACATACCAGTACATCCGCATAATCAAGTTTGTATCAGTTATAATCTTAGTCTCACAACAGTGATCTTTTAATCCAAGAACGGATACTGAAATTCTCAATATCACGTCATACTCAGCTACGTGACGTGTAGGATGACGGCATAATCAATGACGTCATGAATGATGTTGATAAGTACGTCACGAGCGTTGAATTGAAGACATATTAAGCGTTTTTATTCGAATTGTATGTCTTTACTTTTAATAAACATTCGGTTGAATATTTTGAAATTAATTTGACTGGAGTGGGTGGAACTTAACCGCAGACGGGCGGGGCATAGCTAAAACTGGATTCCTCCATTAATGCGATTTTCTCAGCTCAAGATGTTCCTCAGAACCTGGTGCCACAAAACACTTCAAAGAGATGCCTTCACTCGACACAACCAGATATACATAGGAACCACCTGATCAATATAGCATCAGATAAGGTACGGACACGAGTCAGCCCTCCAGACGTCTTCATTGTGTGTATTACATCTTATATTGTCATGGTATGCGCATTCGACCCATCCAATCTACACTTCACTCTAATACCCACCCATCCTCACACCAATCCAAAATCAGCCCATCATCACTGCACTCCAAGACCAACCCAGATAACATTACTACGTTGACAATTCATAAATCCATTTCCTCACTCAATCATATGACGCCATAAGATTATGACGTCATGAATGATTCGATTAAGCCCGTCTTTAACGCTTAATAGTCGGATACTTTGTATGAATTGTATGTTTTTGCTATTTAAGAAACTAATTTGACTGGGCGCTCTTGCTGCCATAAGCACCAGCACCACCCCCATCAAATTAGCTTCAAAATATTCAACGTCTTATCTGTATAGTTTTCTGGAAATTTATAGTCAGGGAGTTGAGAGATCGATCGATGCCAACACGAGTGAGGTGTGGGTGGAGCTTAGCTTTAGATGGGCGCCGCATAGCTAAAACTGGAAAGGTCGATTGGTTGGCTTGGTCGCTGTTAGCTATTGGGGAATTGGGCTAACGTTGGAAATTGGTTGGCACCGTCGCCATTGGCAATAAAGTGTTGGGCCAAAGTTGGTATAACGGTGGCAAAATTGCATTTGAGTCACAGTGGTTGGGCCAACGCTGGCCTTATAGGCAATGCATATTATAAATGTTATATACATGCGTTGGGCCAACGTTGACACAACTACTTATAGGCAATATATATTATAAATGTTATATACATACATTGGGCCAACGTTGGTCCATCCACTTATAGCCAATGTATATTTGGGCCCAATGTTAGCATAACAGTGGCAAAATTATAGCTGGTTTATGGTTGTTGGGTCAATGTTGGCCCAACAACGTATAACTAATGTGTGTAATAATGATATGCACATGCGTTGGGCCAACGTTGGCATAACATTGGCAAAATTACAGTTGGTTTAAGTGGTTGGGCCAACGGTTGACACAACCACTTATAGCCAATATATATTATAAATGTTATATACATACATTGGGCTAACAACGTATCGCCAATGCATATAACAATATACACATACATATTAGGGAAATGCTTACCCTACTGTTTGTTATATAACATTTGATAATTATTTTGGGCTGCATTACAAAATCTACATTTCTCAAGGGGTGGGGGGGGGGAAGGGTAACTAATCATCTTGATATCCCATTATTTAACAGATTAAGTTATGTCCATATTAGGAATAACGCGATGGAGCTTATTCTTTAGTGAGCAGTCCTTCACCTGAAAGCAATTATGTGGTCTAAATATCTCCCCTATAAATACTGCTATTCTGTAATATAATTTCTATATGTCTTGTGACAACCATCATAAGAATTTGGTAATCTCCTATGAATAATTTGTCATAAATAGTATTACTCTGAAATACCGCGCAAACCAACTCTTTGGTTCGACATGGTACCTGGCAAACAGGTTTGACAAATCTATTTAAATGTATACCTCAATTTGCCAAATGGGCTCAATATTTTGCACAAGTTTTTAAATTATTCCTTAAAATTCAATACATTAACCCAACGTTACACCAATGAGCAGAATGATGTTGGGCCAATGTAGAAAGCCAACGTTTGGCCAATGTTATGTGATGTATATTGAGACAATGATGGGTGGATACGTAGACAACCAATATTGGGCAAATATTATAACATATAGACCAATGTATTCTTGTTATCTGGGAACACATCTTTACTCCATTCCAACACCAGCACATCCTCACTGCGCCCAAACACAGCTTCACTCTACAAAGCACTGACATGCCCAGCATGCGCCCATACATCCACATACAAACCTATGACTAACAATAATTTCTTAAATACTCATATTTATAACAATGTTTAACAAAATATATCCCTCATACATCTTGGCATCACGCTATGGTATTTATTTCAGATCATCTAGCAGTGTTACCCGTGAACCAGCATTTGCAGAGATGATATGATAGATATTACAAATAAATAGATCGACTGAGAGATAGAAAAAGTAGATGAATAGATCGATAGAGAGATAGAAATGTAGATGAATTGATCGGCAAATAGATATAAAAAACTGAATCCCTCACACGGTATCCATCACCCCCCTCACCCACGCGAAAAATGCTTTAGCTTTACGGCGCAGCTAGCCATAAAGCTCATTATAATATGCTTATCTCTAAAATGGCAGATATGCGCCAGATTTGGCATTTTGACGATCAAGTGTCTCAATTTCAAAACAACTATACAGGAAAGGTGTTGCATATTTTAAACCTAATTTGACTGGGTGCCATTGCTGCAGCGGCAAGGCTGTGCAACCCACTTCTGATATTCAACACACCAGCACAGAGAGCCTTGGAATTTACCCTACTCGGAGCCAGCAAATACAACACCAGGAGAGGACGTCGTTGCAAAAATCTGTTAAGCATTCTACAATGTGGCCTCAAGAAAGCAGAATTCGGTACACTCAAGAGTGGACCTGAGTAAGCTAAGGATTTCGGCTGAGGACAAGACACAGTGGGCAAAAGCGAAGAAGGACTGATTGCAGCTGTATGATGTTTCTACTACTACAGCCGCAGAATACAGTAATCATGCTGTAGAGGAAGCGCGTCCCTTTCGCAATATAACAACAGCATATAGATTTCGTCGATGTATTGCAACGAGATAACTTCACTGACATAAAGCCAAATATCTGTTTTGAATCTTTCTTTAATTATGTGACCAATTCTAGTAATGAACTAATGTAAATATAGAGCAATATATTTGAATATAAAGTGGGAAATTCAGTAGAAACAACATACCAAATAGACATGGCCAAGATGGCAGAATCAACTCATCATCTGTGAACAAGTCTTTGACATGCACCTCCCAGAAAAGCGGTCAATGAAGATAATTAGATAATAATATTGCACGAAAGTTTCTCCTAGAAGAGCGAAGGGGAACATAATAATAATATGCTCTGTGTTTACAACATAGTATCTGTCGAGTTATATTGAGATATCACATAAAATATCCCTCAGCCAGACTACCTCGCCTGAGCAGCAGAACGTGGAGCTTAATAATGTGTGCATGTCAAGGCTCTCCTACACGATGCACGCTATGAAGCATTAGCCATTCGTTATCTCTCTTTTCAGCGATTAATAACCAAGAATTACTGAAAGATGCGTATCTGCTGGTACCACGAATCCCTGACATAAACTGCGCAGTATGTTTATCATCCAATCTGTCTCCCACACCCGGGAAAATGTACAACCCTCATTCCCTCTCTCTCTCTCTCTCTCTCTCTCTCTCTCCCGCTCTCTCTCGCTCTCTCTCCCTTTCTCTCCCTTTCTCACCCTCCCCCTCCATCCCTCTCTCTCTCCCTCTCTCTCTCTCCCTCCCTCCCTCCCTCCCGCCCGCCCGCCCTCCCTCCCTCCCTCCCTCCCTCCCTCTCTCTCTCTCCCTCTCTCTCTCTCTCTCTCTCTCTCTCTCTCTCTCTCTCTCTCCCTCCCCTCTCTCTCCTCTCTCTCTCCTCTCTCTCTCTCTCTCTCTCTCTCTCTCTCTCTCTCTCTCTCTCTCTCTCTCTCTCTCCTGCCGTCTAACAATTCTATAAGGAGTGGTAAAAAATAAGTCGCCACCGCCGTTGTTGTTGTTGTTGCTGTCAAGTCATTTTTAATAACTCTGGTTTTTCGGGGTTAATAGCTAAAACGCATCCCCTTTCAGCAACAGTTTTTTTCAAATAGACATTATTCTTAAATAGCGCTGGTTCTACTGTGGTGGAAACTTGCCCATGGGGTCCCGAACATGTATGCCAATTTGTGGCCAACGGATTGAAAGCAACAGCCACAACCGTCAGCAACATTATTGTAGCATTTTTGTACCACGTATTAACCTATCACAGTACTATGTAATGGAGATATACCTTTGCCTCAGACGCAACTTTGGAAGCACGCCCACTTAATAGGCCATTCAGATATTGTCTGCTTTTTGGACTCGAGAGGCGCTTGATGACGTCACTCGGCAATCATCTGGAATGTCCGATGGTGTGCCGATGATGTAGTATGGCCCGCACCACACTCTTCCCCGTTATAGTTTAGTTTTCTCACATTTTAATTGTGGGCCAAATCAAGGTTGCAGTTGAGAGATAGAAAATGGTAAGAGATCTAAACAGTACCGCCATAATCAAGCCTCAGAAAAAATGTTACAGTGGACACAAGGAAGAGAGTGAGGTGAACAACATGTCAACGGCCCGCGTGACAAAACCACAGCGGCAGTTATAACATATGATGGAAAGGAAATAAAAATATTAGAGAAAGTATATGTAACTTATCTCAAGGGCCTGCGTGACCAAACCTCAGGAGCTAGTTGCACACAGTATGGAACAACAAGAAACAATCCTGACACGGATAAATCTTCACAAGCCGGTGACACCCTACACCACAAAGTGGCGAGAGCATATTCTAATAACATTCAACATATGTTACAAATAAAGAATTCAAAGCAATGATTACAAGTTTACATCCTGTAAATCCGGTGAAACATATACACCAAATTACTCTATGATGTGGTAGGGACAGGAGGTTAAGAACAAGTTATATACACTATCTCTCTATCATCTACCATGTAATATATTAAATCAGCTAGTACAATTTCATGACATTCTAACAAACTTCTGGAAAAGCAAGAATGCAATAGAAGTTCTGACAGAATCACACAAGGAGCCGTGTACTCAAAGTTGCAGAATAAGAACAGTTATTATTATTATTGGCGTAGTCTTTGACAATACTATGTCTATGGAAAGCCATGTGACGTCGATCTGTAAATCTATATTTCTGAACACTCGCAACATCGATAAAATTAGGAAATTGCTAGACTATAATGCAGTCAATACCCTCGTCCATGCAACCATTACATCAAGGCTGGACAATTGCAATTCTCTTCTCACAGGCATATCATCATCGCAGTTACAACGTCTCCAACGAGCACAAAATACGGCAGCCCGGTTAATAACCAGAACAAAAGTGCATGAACACATTCGACAAGTCCTCAAAGAGCTACACTGGCTGCCAGTGGAACAACGAATCGAATTTAAGGTCGCACTTTTCGTGTTCAAATGCCTACATGACTTAGCCCCACCGTATTTATCATCACTCATAACTAGACGAATAGCACCGAGAGCACTAAGATCGAGTGAACAGCTACTCTGCGTAGTACCCAATTCCAATCTTGTCATTGGAGAGCGTGCTTTCTCCATAGCTGGACAAAAACTTTGGAACGACCTTCCATCCAACATTCAAAACAGCAACAATGTTGAGGCTTTCAAAACTCTTCTAAAAACCCATTTGTTCCAAAAAGCATATTTCACTATTTTAAATTAGCTTTAACTTTTGTAAAGCGCCTTTGGGCAGTTAATTCTGGAATTGGCGCTATATAAATGCATACATACATACATACATTAGAGAAGTGGTGCAGAGGGCCTCGAGGACCAGTATATTCAAGCCGCAAGAGTATCGTGCACCAGAAGCGTTCGTAACAGAGAAACCATGCAAAGTGACTCGAGGACCAGTGTATCCGAGCCGAGGACGAGTGTATCCGAGCCGAGGACCAGTGTATCCGAGCCGAGGACCAGTGTATCCGAGCCGCAGGAGTGGCATGCATGCTGAGCAGGAAAATGTTACTGTACAAACAGATGAGTATTTACATTGACTACCATGACCATATACAAAGATCTGCTACATCTAACCAAGGATGACAACAAGTACATCACAACAGAACCATTTAAATTCATTATCACGTGGTTCCTCCTTCACTGACCCAAAGGCTATCGGTTGGGAAGGAAACAGATCAACTGATAGGGCCTGCGGTTGATGCATCAGGGGAAAGGCATGCAGTAGGTAAGCATTTGATATGGCTGACATAACGGGATCCATGCTGTATGGCGTTGCCGAGGCAGGTGTTGATGAAGACATCACTATGGGTGTGGTAAGCTTAGCTTCATTTAATGAAGTGGAAGGTGGCGTCTCAAATCTGTGCTCCGATACCATACGCTGCTGACACACTGCAGACTCGACTAAATCTAGAGCCATCAGCAGAGTCAATGGTTCCTGTTCCATGGTAAGCATAGACGCCGTCCGATTAATCACACCCTATAGAAAACTCTCAACTACAATGCTTTCACGGACATCATTCGGAGCGATGGGATAGGCATCAACGGTCATGTCATCTATCAGGTCAGCGAACTCGACCACGGAAAAATCACCTTGTTTTATGACATGCAACATGTGACGTTGACACCGCATATCCTCAAACCGGTCACTGATCTTCATGATTCCCACTTAAGTGGAAATAGCTTGAGCATGGACACCAATAATGCTACTTCCCCCCCCATCAAATGAATGAAGCAGTTGTGATGGCATTGGAGGAAAGAAGACATTCTGGTAGTAGACAATAGATATTCACATGCACAGACAAAGGTATTCAGTCAAATTGAAATCAAAAGAGAAAGGCGACTGAAAATATGTGAAAACACTAACTGAGCAATGTCACCTTCGCCCATCACAGATGTCGCAAACAAATTTATCAAAGTAAACTAGATATACTCATACAGTGTTGATTGATTGGTCTAGCTAGACACATTAACAATCACAAAGCGAGGAAATTTGACAATCACTTCAAATTAATGCAAGAAAGCTCCACCAAAACATCTGTGCAACTACAAAATATTACTACCAACAATAAATAGGAGACATTTGCTGAATTGGAAATGATTGAAAGATGGTCACTCGTTTCCAATGTGCAACAGTTATACTCATCGGCGCATGAAATGTCAGATTTTCGTGAGAAATGCATGTTACATTTGAAACATAAGTTAACATGAATTTGAATTTTAGCAAACACACATTTCATTGTCACGAACACATATTACATTTTAAGCAGTGTGCGTTTTGGAAGTAAATATTCCTATAAATTAATATTATATTATCTGGCAATTGCAGCAGTAAAATGTAGGTCTGTTGAGATATCAAATTTGATGAAATTGGTGCATTTAGATAAGTTTCATGGCCTTACTTGCAGAGCGGACATAATTTGTTACAAGTATTTTGAAAACATAGCTTTCGCTTGAAAACTCAAGGTTATTCGAGATTGTTGAGGATTCATCAACATATTTATGAACAGTAACGAAATCGTGATTTCATCATATTACTTTCCTACCACCGCAATATTTGAAGAAGACTAAAGCAGAAACATTTGAAAGTCAATAAAACAATGAGAATACAGAAATATTTTAGAATCAGATGTCAAGATGGCGGGAAATTTATAAGGCTGAGAAAAGATAGAGATAAATAGAACCGCAACCTTTTCCTTTCTTTTTAAATTTAATTAATAACGGGCGTCATCCAATTTTTCCTGACACCAATGTAGTCCCTTTACACCACATATTAATCCATTACAGTGCTATGTAATGGAGACATACCTTTGGCCTCGGACGCAGCTTTGGAAGCATGTCCACTTGTTAGGCCATTCAGATATCTTCTACTTTGTGGATTCGAGAGGCGCTTGATGACGTCACTCGGCAATCATCGGGAATGTCCGCTGGTGTGCCGATGATGCAGTAAGGCCCGCACCATATTATTTTCAAAATAGACACTACAAGAATTTTTTTATAAGTCGGATGGGGCTATCTTTTCCGAACTTGGGTTTATGTGTGTCTGTGGGATCCCAAAGACGTATGCCAATTTTGCTGTCAAAAATTAAAACCGCTAGCAACAGCTTTCAGTAACATTGTCTCTACTTCAAAGATTTATCAATGACGCGGATATTGGAGAAATTTGTCTTTGTTATCAAAGTATATCACTATATTTCATTTACGATCATTTTAGCAGTAACAACCCGCATTGTTGCGTCAGTGCTGCTAGGCGACGCCAGGAGTAGGAATGCATTGTTTACAGCGTTTATACCCGCATGACTAGCGTGCGGATCTATTACGTTATTCCGCAACTGGTGAAAGATACTATGATATATAATGGTGTAATATGTGTTATGCATTACGACATACACGTGCATAAGTGATAATACAGCGTCTATCATATATCTTAAATCTGTAATCTTTATCCTACATTATTTAATTTTTACACATACAGCAAATTAACAAGTCCTAACATATGCTGACTGCTCGATCATTAGCTATGCTCTCTAGAATGTGTAGGTTAAAATGTCATGATAAGGAATGCTACTGAGAAAATTAAACAAATTCTTACATCTGTCTACACTTACCACGCCCATGTTTCAACGGAGGATAGTCTTCATTTGTATTAGCGATCATCGTTTATATGAGCTATGCACTTCCAATAGTGGGATAGAATGTCTGTACGATAGTGTGTGTAAAAGATGCGTAGAGACGAAGCGTGGAGCTTGAAATATTACAACAGCAAAGGAAACGACCACCTCTTGTGTTATTCTACAAACCTGTCAATGGGCGTGTGCCACCTAGTATTGCTGATCACTACCTCCCTCAAATCAGGAATAAGGAAGGCTAAAACCAACAGCGTACAATGACCTCGAATCTAAACTATTTGTAGTAACAGCCGCTACTGAAAATTCAAAGTGATTTAGGCTAATTCCCTGCCAAACTGAACAAATCAAAAGTCTTTTGTCAAGACAGAACCCATATGGATGACAGGGTAATCTCTGTTCCGCCACCTGACCAATTCAGGCCAGCTTTGCCTCTGGATTAAGAGCACTCTCTCATCTGGTGTTCACGTTAGAATTGGTCCTACGCCATGACACACCCAGACCCGGGAAGAAATCTTATGAAAACTTAAATACCACTGACACATTAGAGTCCATATACTCATTTAATTTAATACGACAACTTGCGCTCTATGATGAAACAATATTGTTACACACTGTTGCTATATCAACGCTGATGTTCAGCTACATGGATTCCCAGATGCACGTCACCTACTCTGCTACTGTCTCTTTAACAACGAGCATTCTGATTACAGAATGGTAAGTATTCGGATATGTGTTCTGGTAAGGAATTAGGTCGAGGCACCATCAGAAGATCATAGGAAGGATTCCACGGAATCTCGCCTGTCCTCTTCATTATCGGTAAGAGTCAGTTGTCATTAACCTTGACCTTTGACATTGTGACCTCAATGTCATCACGCTGATTCCTAAACAATATACCTATTATATATTCATCATTTCTTAATGAGCTTAACTAAAGATGCGCCCATGCGGGCATGGCTAAAACTTGATTTCTCCATTTAATACATAGTTTAGCAGTTTAAAAGAAATAATTTGAAACAGATTTGGTTGGAAGCTGTTGCTGTCTATAGTAGTACGATACTCATATCATATTAGTTTTAAAATATTCACCAGCTTATCTGAATAGTTACCTTGAATTTGCAATTTTGGTAACTCAGAGTTCAAAGAGTTAAGAGCCAGATAGACAAGAACATCTTGGATGCTGACAATGTGTGGTATTCTGCTTGTGAAAAGTGAAAACACATTCTTGGCACGATGTAGTCGTGCTACGGGTTATGTAAGCTCTGTGATTAAGCCCGGGACAAAGCAGCTGCCAATGTAACAGTTATACCAATTAATGGATTTACCAACCATCCACATATCACAGCATCACATAGCAAAACGTCCCACATTCACTAGTTAACAATGAGAATACCGCAACCAGATATTCACACCCTTTAAAACAGTTAGTACAATCATGTCTCTTTGACTAAGTGTTGTTTGTATTCATGTCTGATGCAATTGAAGCAAGGCCTGAAATGTAAAAGGATCTTCGTTGGATAGAAGAAATACTACAAGAAAGATTAGCAGCCTGGTGAGCCAGAAAGATTGTGGTTTATACGGCAATCCACAGACCACCCCCCACCCCCCACACCAACCTCCACCATGGGACCACAGCCCCATGGCCCCAGACCCCCATCGGCCCCGAAACCACTCCATTGGCCCCAGACCACCCCGTGGGCCCAGACCCCTGGTCGCCCATGGAACCCCAGAACCCCTGCTCCCCTGGGCCTCCAGACCATCCCATGGGCCCCAGATCACCCATGGATCCATACGCCCCATCATCGTCCTATAGCACGGTCCTCGCCCTTCCACTACATTGCCGTATCGAGTACCGTGCTTGCACGCCTTTGATGTGTGTGCTAAGTTCACGAAGCTTCATACATATTAATGAGCTGGGGGTCAGTCAACTCGCGCCAATGAGATCGCTCAATAAGAAATCAGGAAGTAGACAAATTTACACATATGCTTAAACCAAACTAGCGGTTTTTGTTACAGAAAATCAATCTTACACATTTTCTGTTCCTCAGAATCGTCAGATAACTTGTTTAGAGCAAAGCTATTGCAAACTTTTGCAAATATATCTTTCCAGTTCAACAGCGTCGCGATCGCCGTTGTTTTTGCAATTGTAAATTAGGTCACCAGACGAAGCCTCGCCTATCACGTGAAGTAGGCAGAAATCTGATTGGCTACCTTCCAGTCCACTAGCGTAATGTTACTTCACATAGTGAGAAATCAAAGTCCTGCAAGTACGGGCTCGAGCAGTGTAGCTATGTGAGTGGCCGTATGTAAGTACGATGACACCCCATGGGCCCCAGACCGCCCATGGACCCCCAGACCACCACATGGGCCCCAGATCACCCCTGGCCTCCCAGACCACGCCATGGACACCCAGACCACTCCATGGGACCCCAGACCACCGTATGCCCCCCAGACCCCTTCCCCCATGGGCCCCATACCTCACCCCATGGGCCACACAGACCAACCCATGGGCCTCCAGACCACCCCATGGGCTCCCAGACAACCACATGGGCCCCGAGGCCACCCCATGTCCTCAGACCACCCCATGGGACCCATACTACCACATGGGCGGCGATGGGACCCCATACCACCTATGGGTCCCCTATTGTACGGTAATGTTTTGACACAGTAACTGGAAGTTTGAATGAACATGAGGTATTAATGCATGGATGACGTAATAATGACTACGAGGTGTGAGCTTAGCAAGGACATTTACTGTTGTATCTGACATAATGTGCTTATTCATCTCAAGCTATCACAGCAGATCAGTATCATGTGAACCAATGTGTATTGTAAACAACCGAAGCTTTCTTGTAACTGGTAATGCCTTTATTTCAGTAACCACTCTGACAACGCAGATTACTTGACGGTACTGAAGCCAATACTGGTCCAATGCGGCTTGGTATTTGGCCAATACTGGCCCGGTAACAGGTATTATCAAGGTATAAGCATATATACGGGATTGCTTGCTAAATGGCTCGCCACCACGTTACACATGTTTGATAATATAGCTGTTCAAACATACGAGAGACGGCAAATACCAAAATGTCATCTGGTTCTGTAGCTTATGAACCATCTGAGATATCACGGAGAATGGCTTTCAATAAACCTTACGTTTGTCAGGATATCTATAAATAACACAGACCTATTAATCTTCTTCCGGTAGATGAGCGTCTATGTCCATAATCACGTGGTATCTGCTATTGCAACGCAATCTTGCTATACGCTTGTTATCGCCGGTTTCAAAATGACCTCTATGTGAAGCTCATGTTAAGAATATATTGATAAGTAACTGATACCACGTGTGTCACCGTGTCACGTGAGCATGCCCAGGACCAGGTCTATTGCTTAGGACACATTAAACGCTAAATACCAACCACTAATGAGACGAACCGCGCTCCGTTACAAAATTCAGTAGTAGCCTATAATAGCAATCAGAACAAGTGGATACTTAATAGATTGGCATTATTTTCAACTCTCATGTCAACATCGGAGGTTAGAGCAAGGGTACACACAATGACGCATGCAGCCCCTAAGACCCCAATGAACTATATTGATATTGAGGTCAAAAGGTCAAATGAGAAGCTTGATACGTTGCAGGAAAATGTTATTTATAGTTGACAAGCTTTCTCGGATGTTTCAAGCTTGCTCACAATAACTACAGCTCTTAATACAATGAGGCTTTCCAGTTTAGCTATGTCCCGCCCATCTCTAGCTAAGCTCCAGCCACACCTTGCCCGTGTTAGGATCGAGCGATCCCTGAACTCACTGACTATAAATTTCCAGAAAACTATACAGATAAGCTGCTAAATATTTTGAACCTAATTTGACTAGGTGATGTTAATGCCTATGGCAGTAACAGCGCCCAGTCAAATTAGTTTCAAAATATTCAACAGTGTGTTTATTGAATAATAAAAACATACAATTCGTACAACAATGTTTAGTCCGTCTTCAACTAAGCGTTCGTGACGTACTTATTTACGCCATTCATTACGGCATTGAGTATGACGTCATCCTACAAGTCACGTAGTTGATTATGACGTCATATAATGGATGGGTAAACTTGAAAGGGTCATTAGCACACGTGAACCAGCTCTCAACAATATTATGCTGTAAAGAGGCTCTAAAACTGATACATCAACACTCCTGAACATTCAGTATTATATCGTTAGCAAGCTTGACATATAAAATCAGCATAGCCATAAAACTGTAAATATCACTGTTTTAGAACTAAATACAGTATATGGTCTATCCACAAAACATTCTTCCCACCTACCCCAACTCTACCATCACCCCACCTCAACCCATACCAGCTAGCTTCACTTTAACAAAATTGAATGAAAATAAAGACAGTGAACATTCAGTCCGAGTAATTGGAAGAAAGGCTGATTTCAATTTAATCTAGAATTGCTATTGCTGTAAGCACACTCTCTCTCTAAAGCTTATCTACACAAAGACGTTTTTAAATGTGAAGCTATGACTACACAAACGACAATGACAACAACAAGATGGAAAATGCAGCTGTAAGAATACTTAATGCATTAACCTCTTGTTGTTGTTGTTGTTGTTGTTGTTGTTGTTGTTGTTGTTGTTGTTGTTGTTGTTGTTGTTGTTAATACCTAATGCATTAACCTGTTGTTGTTACCTAATGCATTACTCTGTTGTTCTCGTCGTCGTCGTCGTCGTCGTCTTCGTTGGCGGTGGTTGTTGTTGTTGTTGTTGTTGTTGTTGTTGTTGTTGTTGTTGTTATTATTGTGAAGAGGTGGTCACTAAACACAGGTGGTTTCTTGATGTAACTCAGTTACTATGGCAAATAGGTTTTTCTGTCAGAGAGACAGTTTTGACTTTTGTCTTAGATCTTAACTCACATTCATTGTTCATTAGAATAAAGAATTATGAGAAATGATGATCAACTGGTTAAAAGTGTTAAACCCCGTCTATTCTACATCGATCCATTCGGCTGCGTAATGAAGAAATGTACATCCGCCCTGGCGTGAACTGAAGCCACGCCGCCGCCAACGTTACGCGGGGACTGTAGACGCCATCTCGCGAAAAGCTTCAGGGAAATCGGATAATCCTGTTATGTTCCAGCAAACGTTCCTCCAGCGTCTCATTACCAATTCTCCCGATGAAACATCCTTTGTCTGGCGGTGAACTTCAATTAACAATGCTCAGTAATGCTGTTTGTTTCTGTTTAACGTCGTCAGGTTGTCGGCGGGGAGAGATTGTTAGGCGAGTGAACGAGCAGACATGATGTACAGTGCAGAAGAAACAAACTCGGACCGACCATAGATACCATAGGACCATTTATCAAACATCGTCTTCAATAACCGGTGATTACTGTGCACAGTTGCGCATCGAGAAACGTGTTAATAGCTTATTTGTGTTCTTCAAGTGAAAATAAATACCCGAAGAAGATAGGCTCCAAAAAGATAATAAGACCAGCTTATTATAATGTTTGTCAACTAAACCACATACTGTGGGTTCTCTTGATCAGAAGCCTGTGTACACATCCGTGCATTTACTACAGAGGGCAAGAGCAGTAGTGACAGGCATGTCACCTCCGTACATTTACTACAGAGGGCAAGAGCCGTAGTGAGAGGCAGCACACCTCCGTACATTTACTACAGAGGGCAAGAGCAGTAGTGATAGGCAGCACACCTCCGTACATTTACTACAGAGAGCATGAGCAGTAGTGACAGGCATGACACCTCCGTACATTTACTACAGAGGGCAAGAGCAGTAGTGACAGGCATGACACCTCCGTACATTTACTACAGAGGGCAAGAGCAGTAGTGACAGACATGTCACCTCCGTACATTTACTACAGAGGGCAAGCGCAGTAGTACAGGCATGTCACCTCCGTACATTTACTACAGAGGGCAAGAGCAGTAGTGACAGGTATGGCACCTTCGTTCATTTACTACAGATGGCAAGAGCAGTTGTGACAGGCATGTCACCTTCGTACATTTACTACAGAGGGTAAGAGCAGTAGTGACAGGCATGGCACCTCCGCACATTTACTACCATAGGGCAAGAGCAACATAAACAGGCATGACACCTACGTAATGCAGTGATACGCACAGCAACACAGTGCGTGTTTGTATAGCAAAACGTAACCGATGATATATAAACTACAACTCGCTGGACCTTTCCAGTCTATCCATCGATCATATGACGTCATAATCGCGTACGTGGCGTGTAGACTGACGTTATAATGAATGAGGTCATGCATGGCGGAGATAGATTGTGACTAAGCACTGTTGTACGAATTTAATGTCTTTACTCTTTAATAAACATGCAGCTAATTTGATTGGGATCTGTTGCTGCCATAGGCAGTAACAACACCCAGACAAATTAATTTCAAAATATCCAACAGCTTACATGTATAGTTTTTCAGAAATTTATAGTCATGGGGTTGAGGGACAGATCGACACTAAAGATGGGCGAGGTATAGCTAAAACTGGATTCCTCCATTGGGAAAATGACAATGGCCATATTGTGCAAATACAAACACCCCTACTTATGAAATGCCTTGTTCCAATTACATAAATTCGATATTCGCTAAACATTGTGCAGCCATGCATCAGTAATTTCACTATCCATAGCCCCCCCCCCCCCCCCTCACCGCCCCCACTCCCCCCCCCCCCCGAGCTAAAATCAGTATCTGCAACTGCCACATATCCAGTGGCATCATCACCGAGCGTGGTGAGGGCGGCTAGCATGACTTATAAAGTGTTCACGTGGTGAGGGTTGGTAGCATGACTTATACAGTGTTCACGTGGTGAGGGCGGGTAGCGTGACTTATACAGTGTTCACGTGGTGAGGGTGGGTAGCGTGACTTATAAAGTGTTCACGTGGTGAGGCTGGGTAGCATAACTTATACAGTGTTCACGTGGTGAGGGTTGGTAGCATGACTTATACACTGATCACGTGGTGAGGGTGGGTAGTATGACTTATACAGTGTTCACGTGGTGAGGGCGGGTAGCATGACTTATACAGTGTTCACATGGTGAGGGCAGGTAGGCTGACTTATACAGTGTTCACGTGGTGAGAGCGGCTAGCATGACTTATACAGTGATCACGGGGTGAGGGTGGGTAGTATGACTTATATAGTGTTCACGTGGTGAGGGCGGGTAGAATGACTTATACAGTGTTCACGTGGTGAGGGCAGGTAGCCTGACTTATACAGTGTTCACGTGGTGAGGGCGGCTAGCATGACATATACAGTGATCACGTGGTGAGGGTGGGTAGTATGACTTATACAGTGTTCACGTGGTGAGGATGGGTAGCTATACAGCATGGCGCATACAGTGTTATCGTGGTGAGGGCGGGTAGCATGGCTTATACAGTGTTCACATACTTCAATGTTGCAGTACGTATCAGCTGCTGAGAGAAGAAATCTGGCCTTTGTCAACCTCCTTTCTTGAAAAGCTGTATGGGCCTGTGGAAGAACTGCAGAAAACCACAGATTTCATCTTGAGAACGGCTCTCCAAGTGTGATACCAGCGATCGAAAAGAAGAAGAAGAAGACGTGGTGAGGATGGGTAGCTATACAGTGTTCACGTGGTGAGGATGGGCGGCTATACAGTGGCCACGTGGTGAGGATGGGTAGCTATACAGTTTACACGTGGTGAGGATGGGTAGCTATACACTGTTCACGTGGTGAGGTCGGGTAGCATGACTTATACAATGGCCACGTAGTGAGGATGGGTAGCTATACAGTGTTCACGTGGTGAGGGCGGGTAGCATGGCTTATTGTTCACGTGGTGAGGATGGGTAGCATGGCGTATACAGTGGTCACGTGGTGAGGGCAGGTAGCATGGATTATACAGTGTTCACGTGCTGAGGATGGGTAGCTATACAGTGTTCACGTGGGGAGGATGGGTGGCTATACAGTGGCCACGTGGTTAGGATTGGTAGCTATACAGTGTTCACGTGGTGAGGGCGGGTAGCATGGCTTATACAGTGTTTACGTGGTGAGGATGGGTAGCTATACAGTCGTCACGTGGTGAGGGTTGCCAGCATGGCGTATACAGTGTTCACGTGGTGAGGGCGTGTAGCATGGCTTATACAGTGTTCACGTGGTGAGGATGGGTGGCTATACAGTGGCCACGTGGTGAGGATGGGTAGCTATACAGTGTTCACGTGGTGAGGATGGGTAGCTATACAGTGTTCACGTGGTTAGGGCGGGTAGCATGACTTATACAGTGTTCACGTGGTGAGGGCGGGTGGCATGGCTTATACAGTGTTCACGCGATGAGAGTGGGTAGCTATACAGTGTTCACGTGGTGAGGGTGGGTAGGTATACAGTGTTCACGTGGTGAGGATGGGTAGCTATACAGGGTTTACGTGGTGAGTGTGGGTAGCATGGCTAATACAGTGTTCACGTGGTGAGGATGGGTGGGTATACAGTGGCCACGTGGTGAGGATGGGTAGCTATACAGTGTTCACGTGGTGAGGATGTCTGGCTATACAGTGTTCACGTGGTGAGGTTGGGTAGCTATACAGTGACCACGTGGTGAGGGTGGCTAGCATGGCTTATACAGTGTTCACGTAGTGAGGGCGGGTAGCATGGCTTATACAGTGTTCACGTGGTGAGGATGGGTGGCTATACAGCGGCCAGGTGGTGAGGATGGGTAGCTATACAGTTTTCACGTGGTGAGGATGGGTAGCTATGCACTGTTCACGTGGTGAGGGCGGGTAGCATGACCTATGCAGTGTTCACGTGGTGAGGGCGGGTACCATGGCCTATACAGTGTTCACGCGATGAGGGTGGGTAGTTATACAGTGTTCACGTGGTGAGGGTGGAAAGCTATACAGTGTTCACGTGGTGAGGATGGGTAGCTATACAGTGTTTACGTGGTGAGGGTGGGTAGCATGGCTTATTCAGTGTTCACGTGGTGAGGATGGGTAGCTATACAGTGATCACGTGGTGAGGTTGGCTAGCATGACTTATACAATGGCCACGTGGTGAGGATGGGTAGCTATACAGTGTTCACGTGGTGAGGGTGGGTAGCATGACTTATACAGTGATCACGTGGTGAGTGTGGGTAGCATGACTTATACAGTGGTCACGTGGTGAGGGTTGATAGCATGACTTATACAGTGTTCACGTGGTGAGGATGGGTAGCTATACAGTGATCACGTGGTGAGGTTGGCTAGCATGACTTATACAATGGCCACGTGGTGAGGATGGGTAGCTATACAGTGTTCACGTGGTGAGGGTGGGTAGCAAGACTTATACAGTGATCACGTGGTGAGGGTTGGTAGCATGACTTATACAGTGATCACGTGGTGAGGGCGGGTAGCATGGCCTATACAGTGTTCACGTGGTGAGGATGGGTAGCTATGCAGTGATCACCTGGTGAGGGTGGCTAGCATGTCGTATACAGTGTTCACGTGGTGAGGGCGGGTAGCATGGCTTATACAGTGTTCACGTGGTGAGGATGGGTTGCTATACAGTGTTCACGTGGTGAGGATGGGTGGCTATACAGTGGCCACGTGCTGAGGATGGGTAGCTATACAGTGTTCACATGGTGAGGATGGATGGCTATACAGTGTTCACGTGGTGAGGATGGGTAGCTATACAGTGTTCACGTGGTGAGGATGGGTGGCTATACAGTGGCCACGTGGTGAGGATGGGTAGCTATACAGTGTTCACGTGGTGAGGATGGCTGGTTATACAGTGTTCACGTGGTGAGGATGGGTAGCTACACAGTGATCACGTGGTGAGGGTGGCTAGCATGGCTTATACCGTGTTCACGTGGTGAGGGCGGGTAGCATGGCGTATACAGTGTTCACGTGGAGAGGATGGGTAGCTATACAGTGTTCACGTGGTGAGGATGGGTGGCTATACAGTGGCCACGTGGTGAGGATGGGTAGCTATACAGTGTTCACGTGGTGAGGATGGGTGGCTATACAGTGTTCACGTGGTGAGGATGGGTAGCTATAGAGTGTTCACGTGGTGAGGGCGGGTATCATGACTTATACAGTGTTCACGTGGTGAGGTCTGGTAGCATGGCCTATACAGTGTTCACGTGATGAGGATGGGTAGCTATACAGTGTTCACGTGGTGAGGATGGGTAGCTATACAGTGATCACATGGTGAGGGTGGCTAGCATGACTTATACAATGGCCACGTGGTGAGGATGGGTAGCTATACAGTATTCACGTGGTGAGGGCGGGTAGCATGACTTATACAGTGTTCACGCGGTGAAGGCGGGTAGCATGACCTATACAGTGTTCACGTGGTGAGGGCGGGTAGCATGGCTTATACAGTGTTTACGTGGTGAGGATGAATAGCTATACAGTGGTCACGTGGTGAGGGTGGCCAACATGGCGTATACAGTGTTCACGTGGTGAGGAAGGGTAGCTATACAGTGTTCACGTGGTGAGGATGGGTGGCTATACAATGCCCACGTGGTGGTGATGGGTAGCTATACAGTGTTCACGTGGTGATGATGGGTAGCTATACAGTGACCACGTGGTGAGGGTGGCTAGCATGGCGTATACAGTGTTCACGTGGTGAGGAAGGGTAGCATGGCTTATACTGTGTTCACGTGGTGAGGTGGGGGGGGGCTATACAGTGGCCACGTGGTGAGGATGGGTAGCTGTACAGTGTTCACGTGGTGAGGATGGGTAGCTATACAGTGTTTACGTGGTGAGGGCGGGTAGCATGACTTATACAGTGTTCACGTGGTGAGGGCGGGTAGCATGGCCTATACAGTGTTCACGCGATGAGGGTGGGTAGCTATACAGTGTTCACGTGGTGAGGATGTGTAGCTATACATTGTTTACGTGGTCAGGGTGGGTAGCATGGCTTATACAGTGTTCACGTGGTGAGGATGGGTAGCTATACAGTGATCACGTGGTGAGCGGGGCTAGCAAGACTTATACAGTGTTCACGTGGTGAGGGCGGCTAGCATGAATTATACAGTGATCACGTGGTGAGGGTTGGTAGCATGACTTATACAGTGTTCACGTGCTGAGGGCGGGTAGCATGACCTATATAGTGTTCACGTGGTGAGGATGGGTAGCTATGCAGTGATCACGTGGTGAGGGTGGGTAGCATGGCGTATACAGTGTTCACGTGGTGAGGGCGGGTATCATGGCTTATACAGTGTTCACGTGGTGAGGATGGGTAGCTACACAGTGTTCACGTGGTGAGGTTGGGTGGCTATACAGTGGCCACGTGGTGAGGATGGGTAGCTATACAGTGTTCACGTGGTGAGGATGGCTGGCTATACAGTGTTCACCTGGTGATGATTTGTAGCTATACAGTGAGCACGTGGTGGGGGTGGCTAGCATGGCTTATACAGTGTTCACGTGGTGAGGGCGGGTAGCATGGCTTATACCATGGCCACGTGGTGAGGATGGGTAGCTATACAGTGTTCACGTGGTGAGGGCGGGTAGCATGACTAATACAGTGTTCACGTGGTGAGGGCGGGTAGCATGACCTATACAATATTGACCTATACAATGTTCACGTGGTGAGGGCGGGTAGCATGGCGTATACAGTGTTCACGTGGTGAGGATGGGTCGCTATACAGTGGTCACCTGGTGAGGGTGGCTAGCATGGCGTATACAGTGTTCACGTGGAGATGGCGGGTAGCATGTCTTATACAGTGTTCACGTGGTGAGGATGGGTAGCTATACAGTTGTCACGTGGTGAGGGTCACTAGCATGGTGTATACAGTGTTTACGTGGTGAGGAAGTGTAGCATGGTTTATACAGTGTTCACGTGGTGAGGATGGGTAGCTATACAGTGTTCACGGGGTGAGGATGGGTAGCTATACAGTGTTCACGGGGCGAGGATGGGTGGCTATACAGTGGCCACGTGGTGAGGATGGGTGGCTATACAGTGGCCATGTGGTGAGGATGGGTAGCTATACAGTATTGACGTGGTGAAGATGGGTAGCTATACAGTGTTCACGTGGTGAGGGCGGGTAGCATGACTTATACAGTGTTCACGTGGTGAGGGCGGGTAGCATGGCCTATACAGTGTTCACGTGATGAGGGTGGTAACTATACAGTGTTCACGTGGTGAGGGTGGTTAGCTATACAGTGTTCACGTGGTGAGGATGGGTAGCTATACAGTGTTTACGTGGTGAGGGTGGGTAGCATGGCTTATACAGTGTTTACGTGGTGAGGATGGGTAGCTATACAGTCGTCACGTGGTGAGGGTTGCCAGCATGGCGTATACAGTGTTCACGTGGTGAGGGCGTGTAGCATGGCTTATACAGTGTTCACGTGGTGAGGATGGGTGGCTATACAGTGGCCACGTGGTGAGGATGGGTAGCTATACAGTGTTCACGTGGTGAGGATGGGTAGCTATACAGTGTTCACGTGGTTAGGGCGGGTAGCATGACTTATACAGTGTTCACGTGGTGAGGGCGGGTGGCATGGCTTATACAGTGTTCACGCGATGAGAGTGGGTAGCTATACAGTGTTCACGTGGTGAGGGTGGGTAGGTATACAGTGTTCACGTGGTGAGGATGGGTAGCTATACAGGGTTTACGTGGTGAGTGTGGGTAGCATGGCTAATACAGTGTTCACGTGGTGAGGATGGGTGGGTATACAGTGGCCACGTGGTGAGGATGGGTAGCTATACAGTGTTCACGTGGTGAGGATGTCTGGCTATACAGTGTTCACGTGGTGAGGTTGGGTAGCTATACAGTGACCACGTGGTGAGGGTGGCTAGCATGGCTTATACAGTGTTCACGTAGTGAGGGCGGGTAGCATGGCTTATACAGTGTTCACGTGGTGAGGATGGGTGGCTATACAGCGGCCAGGTGGTGAGGATGGGTAGCTATACAGTTTTCACGTGGTGAGGATGGGTAGCTATGCACTGTTCACGTGGTGAGGGCGGGTAGCATGACCTATGCAGTGTTCACGTGGTGAGGGCGGGTACCATGGCCTATACAGTGTTCACGCGATGAGGGTGGGTAGTTATACAGTGTTCACGTGGTGAGGGTGGAAAGCTATACAGTGTTCACGTGGTGAGGATGGGTAGCTATACAGTGTTTACGTGGTGAGGGTGGGTAGCATGGCTTATTCAGTGTTCACGTGGTGAGGATGGGTAGCTATACAGTGATCACGTGGTGAGGTTGGCTAGCATGACTTATACAATGGCCACGTGGTGAGGATGGGTAGCTATACAGTGTTCACGTGGTGAGGGTGGGTAGCATGACTTATACAGTGATCACGTGGTGAGTGTGGGTAGCATGACTTATACAGTGGTCACGTGGTGAGGGTTGATAGCATGACTTATACAGTGTTCACGTGGTGAGGATGGGTAGCTATACAGTGATCACGTGGTGAGGTTGGCTAGCATGACTTATACAATGGCCACGTGGTGAGGATGGGTAGCTATACAGTGTTCACGTGGTGAGGGTGGGTAGCAAGACTTATACAGTGATCACGTGGTGAGGGTTGGTAGCATGACTTATACAGTGATCACGTGGTGAGGGCGGGTAGCATGGCCTATACAGTGTTCACGTGGTGAGGATGGGTAGCTATGCAGTGATCACCTGGTGAGGGTGGCTAGCATGTCGTATACAGTGTTCACGTGGTGAGGGCGGGTAGCATGGCTTATACAGTGTTCACGTGGTGAGGATGGGTTGCTATACAGTGTTCACGTGGTGAGGATGGGTGGCTATACAGTGGCCACGTGCTGAGGATGGGTAGCTATACAGTGTTCACATGGTGAGGATGGATGGCTATACAGTGTTCACGTGGTGAGGATGGGTAGCTATACAGTGTTCACGTGGTGAGGATGGGTGGCTATACAGTGGCCACGTGGTGAGGATGGGTAGCTATACAGTGTTCACGTGGTGAGGATGGCTGGTTATACAGTGTTCACGTGGTGAGGATGGGTAGCTACACAGTGATCACGTGGTGAGGGTGGCTAGCATGGCTTATACCGTGTTCACGTGGTGAGGGCGGGTAGCATGGCGTATACAGTGTTCACGTGGAGAGGATGGGTAGCTATACAGTGTTCACGTGGTGAGGATGGGTGGCTATACAGTGGCCACGTGGTGAGGATGGGTAGCTATACAGTGTTCACGTGGTGAGGATGGGTGGCTATACAGTGTTCACGTGGTGAGGATGGGTAGCTATAGAGTGTTCACGTGGTGAGGGCGGGTATCATGACTTATACAGTGTTCACGTGGTGAGGTCTGGTAGCATGGCCTATACAGTGTTCACGTGATGAGGATGGGTAGCTATACAGTGTTCACGTGGTGAGGATGGGTAGCTATACAGTGATCACATGGTGAGGGTGGCTAGCATGACTTATACAATGGCCACGTGGTGAGGATGGGTAGCTATACAGTATTCACGTGGTGAGGGCGGGTAGCATGACTTATACAGTGTTCACGCGGTGAAGGCGGGTAGCATGACCTATACAGTGTTCACGTGGTGAGGGCGGGTAGCATGGCTTATACAGTGTTTACGTGGTGAGGATGAATAGCTATACAGTGGTCACGTGGTGAGGGTGGCCAACATGGCGTATACAGTGTTCACGTGGTGAGGAAGGGTAGCTATACAGTGTTCACGTGGTGAGGATGGGTGGCTATACAATGCCCACGTGGTGGTGATGGGTAGCTATACAGTGTTCACGTGGTGATGATGGGTAGCTATACAGTGACCACGTGGTGAGGGTGGGTAGCATGGCTTATACAGTGTTCACGGGGTGAGGATGGGTAGCTATACAGTGATCACGTGGTGAGGGTGGCTGGCATGACTTATACAATGGCCACGTGGTGAGGGTGGGTAGCATGAATTATACAGTGTTAACGTGGTGAGGGCGGGTAGCATGACCTATACAGTGTTCATGTGGTCAGGGCGGGTAGCATGGCTTATACAGTGGTGACGTGGTGAGGATGGGTAGCTATACAGTGCTCACGTGGTGAGGATGGGTGACTATACAGTGGCCACATGGTGAGGATGGATAGCTATACAGTGTTCACGTGGTGAGGATGGCTGACTATACAGAGTTCACGTGGTGAGGATGGGTAGCTATACAGTGTTTACGTGGTGAGGGTGGGTAGCATGACTTATACAGTGTTCACGTGATGAGAATGGTAACTATACAGTGTTCACGTGGTGGGGGTGGGTAGCTATACAGTGTCCACGTGGTGAGGATGGCTAGCTATACAGTGTTTACGTGGTGAGGGTGGGTAGCATGGCTTATACAGTGTTCACGTGGTGAGGGCGGGTAGCATGGCCTATACAGTGTTCACGTGATGAGGGTGGTAACTATACAGTGTTCACGTGGTGAGGGTGGTTAGCTATACAGTGTTCACGTGGTGAGGATGGGTAGCTATACAGTGTTTACGTGGTGAGGGTGGGTAGCATGGCTTATACAGTGTTCACGTGGTGAGGATGGGTAGCCATACAGTGATCATGTGGTGACGGTGGCTAGCATGACATATACAGTGTTCATGTGGTGAGGGCGGGTAGCATGACCTATAGAATGTTCACGTGGTGATGGCGGGTAGCATGGCGTATACAGTGTTCACGTGGTGAGGATGGATAGCTATACAGTGGTCACGTGATGAGGGTGGCTAGCATGGCTTATACAGTGTTCACGTGGGGATGGCGGGTAGCATGACCTATAAAATGTTCACGTGGTGATGGCGGGTAGCATGGCGTATACAGTGTTCACGTGGTGAGGATGGGTAGCTGTACAGTGGTCACGTGGTGAGGGTGGCTAGCATGGCCTCTACAGTGTTCACGTGGAGATGGCGGTTAGCATGGCTTATACAGTGTTCACGTGGTGTGGATGGGTAGCTATACAGTGGTCACGTGGTGAGGATGTGTAGCTATACAATGTTCACGCGATGAGGGTGGGTAGCTATACAGTGTTCACGTGGTGAGGATGGGTAGCTATACAGTGTTTACTTGGTGAGGGTGGGTAGCATGGCTTATACAGTGTTCACGTGGTGAGGATGGCTAGCTATACAGTGATCACGTGGTGAGGGTGGCTGGCATGACTTATACAATGGCCACGTGGTGAGGGTGGGTAGCATGAATTATACAGTGTTAACGTGGTGAGGGCGGGTAGCATGACCTATACAGTGTTCATGTGGTCAAGGCGGGTAGCATGGCTTATACAGTGTTGACGTGGTGAGGATGGGTAGCTATACAGTGGGCACGTGGTGAGGGTGACTAGCACGGCGTATACAGTGTTCACGTGGTGATGGCGGGTAGCATGGCGTATACAGTGTTCACGTGGTGAGGATGGGTAGCTATACCGTGGTCACGTGGTGAGGGTGGCTAGCATGGCTCATACAGTGTTCACGTGGAGATGGCGCGTAGCATGGCTTATACAGTGTTCACGTGGTGTGGATGGGTAGCTATACAGTGTTCACAGGGTGAGGATGGGTAGCTATACAGTGTTCACGGGGCGAGGATGGGTGGCTATACAGTGGCCACGTGGTGGGGATGGGTGGCTATACAGTGGCCACGTGGTGAGGATGGGTAGCTATACAGTATTGACGTGGTGAAGATGGGTAGCTATACAGTGTTCACGTGGTGAGGGCGGGTAGCATGACTTATACAGTGTTCACGTGGTGAGGGCGGGTAGCATGGCCTATACAGTGTTCACGTGATGAGGGTGGTAACTATACAGTGTTCACGTGGTGAGGGTGGTTAGCTATACAGTGTTCACGTGGTGAGGATGGGTAGCTATACAGTGTTTACGTGGTGAGGGTGGGTAGCATGGCTTATACAGTGTTCACGTGGTGAGGATGGGTAGCCATACAGTGATCACGTGGTGACAGTGGCTAGCATGACTTATACAGTGTTCACGTGGTGAGGGCGGGTAGCATGACCTATACAATGTTCACGTGGTGGTGGCGGGTAGCATGACGTATACAGTGTTCACGTGGTGAGGATGGATAGCTATACAGTGGTCACGTGATGAGGGTGGCTAGCATGGCTTATACAGTGTTCAAGTGGAGATGGCGGGTAGCATGACCTATACAATGTTCACGTGGTGATGGCGGGTAGCATGGCGTATACAGTGTTCACGTGGTGAGGATGGGTAGCTGTACAGTGGTCACGTGGTGAGGGTGGCTAGCATGGCCTATAAAGTGTTCACGTGGAGATGGCGGTTAGCATGGCTTATACAGTGTTCACGTGGTGTGGATGGGTAGCTATACAGTGGTCACGTGGTGAGGATGGGTAGCTATACAATGTTCACGCGATGAGGGTGGGTAGCTATACAGTGTTCACGTGGTGAGGATGGGCAGCTATACAGTGTTTACGTGGTGAGGGTGGGTAGCATGGCTTATACAGTGTTCACGTGGTGAGGATGGGTAGCTATACAGTGATCACGTGGTGAGGGTGGCTGGCATGACTTATACAATGGCCACGTGGTGAGGGTGGGTAGCATGAATTATACAGTGTTAACGTGGTGAGGGCGGGTAGCATGACCTATACAGTGTTCATGTGGTCAGGGCGGGTAGCATGGCTTATACAGTGTTGACGTGGTGAGGATGGGTAGCTATACAGTGGGCACGTGGTGAGGGTGACTAGCATGGCGTATACAGTGTTCACGTGGTGAGGGCGTGTAGCATGGCATATACAGTGTTCACGTGCTGAGGATGGGTAGCTATACAGTGTTCACGTGGTGAGGATGGGTGACTATACAGTGGCCTCGTGGTGAGGATGGATAGCTATACAGTGTTCACGTGGTGAGGATGGCTTTGCTATACAGTGTTCACGTGGTCAGGATGGGTAGCTATACAGTGTTTACGTGGTGAGGGTGGGTAGCATGACTTATACAGTGTTCACGTGATGAGGATGGTAACTATACAGTGTTCACGTGGTGGGTGTGTGTAGCTATACAGTGTTTACGTGGTGAGGATGGCTAGCTATACAGTGTTTACGTGGTGAGGGTGGGTAGCATGGCTTATACAGTGTTCACGTGGTGAGGATGGGTAGCAATACAGTAATCACGTGGTGACGGTGGCTAGCATGACTTATACAATGGCCACGTGGTGAGGATGGGTAGCTATACAGTGTTCACGTGGTGAGGGCGGGTAGCATGATTTATACAGTGTTCACGTGGTGAGGACGGGTAGCATGACCTATACAATGTTCACGTGGTGATGGCGGGTAGCATGGCGTATACAGTGTTCACGTGGTGAGGATGGGTAGCTATACCGTGGTCACGTGGTGAGGGTGGCTATCATGGCTCATACAGTGTTCACGTGGAGATGGCGCGCAGCATGGCTTATACAGTGTTCACGTGGTGTGGATGGGTAGCTATACAGTGTTCACGTGGTGAGGATGGGTGGCTATACAGTGGCCACGTTGTGAGGATGGCTGTCTATACAGTGTTCACGTGGTGAGGGCGGGTAGCATGGCTTATACAGTGTTCACGTGATGAGGATGGGTGGCTATACAGTGGCCACGTGGTGAGGATGGGTAGCTATACAGTGTTCACGTGGTGAGGATGGGTAGCTATACAATGTTCACGCGATGAGGGTGGGTAGCTATACACTGTTCACGTGGTGAGGGTGGGTAGCTATACAGTGTTCACGTGGTGAGGATGGGTAGCTATACAGTGTTTACGTGGTGAGGGTGGGTAGCATGGCTTATACAGTGTTCACGTGGTGAGGTGGGGGGGGGGGGCTATACAGTGGCCACGTGGTGAGGATGGGTAGCTGTGCAGTGTTCACGTGGTGAGGATGGGTAGCTATACAGTGTTCACGTGGTGAGGGTGGGTAGTATGACTTTTACAGTGTTCACGTGGTGAGGGCGGGTAGCATGACTTATACAGTGTTCACGTGGTGAGGGTTTGTAGCATGACTTATACAGTGTTCACGTGGTGAAGGCGGGTAGCATGACCTATACCGTATTCACGTGGTGAGGGCGGGTAGCATGGCTTATACAGTGTTCACGTGGTGAAGATGGGTAGCTATACAGTGTTCACGTGGTGAGGATGGGTGGCTATACAGGGGCCACGTGGTGAGGATGGGTAGCTATACAGTGTTCACGTGGTGAGGATGGCTGGCTATACTGTGTTCACGTGGTGAGGATGGGTAGCTATACAGTGATCACGTGGAGAGGATGGCTAGCATGGCTTATACAGTGTTCACGTGGTGAGGGCGGGTAGCATGGCTTATACAGTGTTCACGTGGTGAGGATTGGTAGTTATACAGTATTCACGTGGTGAGGATGGGTGGCTATACAGTGGCCACGTGGTGCGGATGGGTAGCTATACAGTGTTCACGTGGTGAGGATGGGTGCCTATACAGTGTTCACGTGGTGAGGTTGGGTAGCTATACAGTGTTCACGTGGTGGGGTCGGGTAGCATGACTTATACAGTGTTCACGTGGTGAGGGCGGGTAGCATGGCTTATACGGTGTTTACGTGATGAGGGTGGGTAGCTATACAGTGTTCACGTGGTGAGGGTGGGTAGCTATACAGTGTTCACGTCGTGAGGATGGGTAGCTATACAGTGTTTACGTGGTGAGGGTGGCTAGCATGACTTATACAATGGCCACGTGGTGAGGATGGGTAGCTATACAGTGTTCACGTGGTGAGGCCGGGTGGCATGACTTATACAGTGTTCACGTGGTGAGGGCGGCTAGCATGACTTATACAGTGTTCACGTGGTGAGGGCGGGTAGCATGACCTATACAGTGTTCACGTGGTGACGGCGGGTAGCATGGCATATACAGCGTTCACGTGGTGAGGATGGGTAGCTATACAGTGACCACGTGGTGAGGGTGGCTAGCGTGGCGTATACAGTGTTCACGTGGTGAGGATGGGTAGCAATACAGTGTTCACGTGGTGAGGATGGGTGGCTATACAGTGGCCACGTGGTGAGGATGGGTAGCTATACAGTGTTCACGTGGTGAGGATGGCTGGCTATAAAGTGTTCACGTGGTTAGTGTGGGTAGCATGGCTTATACAGTGTTCACGTGGTGATGATGGGTAGCTATACAGTGTACACGTACATCAATACTCTATCAGAAGGATGCAGCGAGGAAGTACGTGACCTCACCAATTTGTACTGCACTGATGATAACTGTACACTCGTTAAAATAACACGCCATTGTGCATCATCTGGGTTGCCATGGAATTTTGTTCTTGCGATCTTCTAGACTGTCCAAATGCAGATAGTAGTTTCATTGTTAGTTATGATAGTGTTGATTTTAGTAATTGAATTGTGATAAACATATAATTTGCTGCAAACACCTACAAATTAAAGGGGATATACAATAAAAACCTGTCATTTGGTTTTGGCCCCATAATGTTGTGTTTCTTAAAGAAAGGCTGTGCGCGCACTACCTTTCTTATATATCTCCCTTTTGTTACATAAAAATCTATTTTAATAGCAGACTGACTTGTAATAAGCACCATTTTGTTGCTCGATAATGTGTGTTATTTGGCGGGTTTCATTAAGCATGACAGAAATACATACACACTGTATACGCTATTAATAATACCCTATATACATTGTAAGAGGAATCAATGTTCTTTCAAATCACCCAGTGATCATGATTGTAGTAATGGAACATACAAACAACAAATTAAGAGTGATGTACAGCAAAAACTGTCTGTAGCCACCATATGTTATTGTGGCTACAATACATGATGGTTCTCTTAGACATGTGGTTGTAAGTCCACCTGTCTTGAATAATGATCGCTAAATGTATCAACATTTAGCGATGCTAAAAGCAATTTTCAAAGCAGACTAACTGGTAATAATTGCCAACTATTTAATACTACTGCATAATGCTCCATGTTTTACAGCATTGTGGGAGTTTTTTGCCTTACTATTGTGGTTCCTTAAGACAGGTTATGGTAGGAGCCACTAGTCTTAAATAACTACTGTTTTGTGATCCCAAACTCAATCTTTATACTACATTAAATTATAATAAGCAACCATTTATCGTTAGTAACCATTTTTGTTGCTCTATACTGTGCCTGTTAAATAGGCTGGTTTGGAAAAACTATTACGGCAGAAATACATACATACTGTATATATCGCTCTTAGTTTATTGCTGAATATAAATCTACTTATAAAAATAATTAATACATATATAAGAGGAATATATCTTCTTTCAAATGACACCAAATGCGTTACCCTATGATAACAAATAATTTATTTGTGCCACTTTTTGTATGTGATGTCGAAATACAACTGGTCGAAAGCCGATTAATACGTATTTATCAGTACATCTGAAAGGTGCCATGGCAATATATGAAAGACACATTTTATTTTGACACAACCATCATTTTCTCATTAATAATACATAACTCTTCAAGAAAAAATAGGTTGTCTTTTCTTCTTAGATAGGTAGGGGTTGTTCCCATTTTAGGCCCGTTTTGAGTTTTGGCCGCTGCAATACTAATGTCAGACTCGCGCCAGATTTGAGTAGCATGCCTATATCATGCAGACATACAGTACATGTTTTCATTAGGCTTAATCTTGTCCCCGTTTAGTTATATTAATTGGACCAACAAGGGCTATACGAGGATGAAAACAAATACAGATGACAACAAAAGTGTTTTAATGATATAATACAAATTATAAAGATGTTATAATAATTAGGCCTACCTGTTAAATTTGAATCGGTAACTGGCGATAATCTACGTCATTCCAAAACAGACTCAATATCGAATTTATACCATTATAGTCCAGTAAAACTACAAATTAACCTAGAACAAATTGCAACAGAATTTATTTCTTTTCTGCGGCATTCATGGGACTGCCAGGTGTCACATATCAAAAGTCCTCCAAAATCCCTCGATGGGAAAGTGGGTAAATTCGCATATTTAGCTACCGCCAATATCCGAATAATGAAACTTCCCTTACCTGCTTCATTCCGCAAATAAACGAAGTAGAAATGTTGTCTAAGCTCTGAATTTCATGGTCACGGAAGACAGTAAGCAATTGGCAATATTGCCTTGAACCTCTTGTACAAATTCTCCAAACCACAGATTAAATATGGTTGTATGCACAGGGCCGGGGTAATTTAAAAAAATTATATTTAAAGTAAGTTTAATTTTGTTTTTCGCTTTTAAAATTTTATCTAAAATAAATTGCATTTTAATTTTCACTTTTATCTCACAATTTGAATAAATTTCTATACAATTCAATCAGAATATGGACATGGATTTAGATACATGCGTTATTTGTAACCAGAGCCTAGAAAATGGCTCACAAACTGTTAAGCTTCGAGTTAAAGGCTGTGACGGTATTAACAATGCTAGCAGAGCCCGTGAAAGCGATGTCATAGCTGAAGTAGGACAGAGGGTTCATGTAAAATGTCGACGGGAGTTCATTGATCCCAAGCGGATTGCCCGTGACGCAGAGAAAATTGAACAATCTCCGCCACCCATGCGAACACTCCGTTCAGAAAGTCCAACATTCAATTTTAGTGAACATTGTTTGCTATGCGGATACCCTGCAGAAATTCAAGATGGAAAGAAACGTGGCTATGATATTTATCCAGTAAATACTCATGACTTTCAATGTAGTATCGCCGAGGCCTGTGAGCAGAGAAAAGACGAATGGGGAAAACTTGTAGCTGGGCGGCTTGCCTTCACGCCGGATTTATGCGTTGTCAATGCAGTATACCATCAAAGCTGCAGCGTAAATTTTCGAACCATGAAAAATATCCCTCAGCTGCACTCATCTTGCTCATCCCAAAAACATGGAAGGCCAGAAGACTTGGACAGAGTAAGAGCATTTAGTGCGACAATGGCATTTCTTGAAAATAATGATGATGAGCAGCTGACCCTGCACGACCTCATTAATAAAATGCAAGAGTATCTCGATGATAAAGAGAATAAAGCATACAGTACAAAATACATGCAGGATAAAATAAAAGATAATTATGGCGATGAAATATTTATTAGCACTGTGAATGGCAAGCCAAACGTTGTTACCTTTCGTTCTAAAGCATCTACTATTTTGACTGACTTCTATAAGGAACAGAAGAGAAAGGATTCCAAATCAGAGAGCATGCTAATCATCCAGACAGCTGCCAAACTGCTTAGACACAATATTAAGTTAATTGATTCATGCACATCATCTGAAAGCTGTCCATCAAGGGAGCAAATGAGCGACCCAGTAAAGGCATTGAATTATTTACCACAGATACTGCGGGAATTATTGCGGATTTTGTTTACTGGAAAAGACACAGAAATGAAACAGGCATCAGTTGGACAGGCTATTATGCAAGGAACTCGTCCTAGAGTTATTTTGGCACCTTTGCAGTTCGGGCTGTCATGTGAGATGCACCATAAATTTGGATCTAGATTTATTGTTGACACCTTGTACAAGCACGGATTTGGATGTTCATACGCAGAGATACAGAGGTTTGAGCGCAGTGCATCACTTCATGGTGGAGATCTACCACAGCCATTATCAGGTGAGTTCATTCAGTTTGTTGCCGACAATGTGGATCACAATATTTGCACAATAGATGGGCATAATACATTTCATGGAATGGGAATCATTACATCTGTTACACCAGGAAACCTTTCGTGCAAACTTATTCCAAGGATAAATGTAACATCTGAAGATATCAAGCAAGTTGGCAAGATCTGTATCAGGAACTTTGAGTCTCAGCATACCAGGAACTTCCCATTGACCTTTAAGGAGTTAACTGCGATGGAATAAACAGACCCAACAGCTGACATTGACATCCTCTGGGATTTCTCTTTGTTTCTGCGTTCAAGGGGACAGTCATGGTCTGGCATGATGCAAACTGTTCACCAAGGAGTTTATCCAGGTAAATCGTCTGTTATTTTCCTTCCGATGATAGATCTAGAGCCAAGTAACATGACCTGCATCTTTTCCACTTTGACTTATGTTTGTGAACAGGCACACCGATACCATGTTGCACCCGTGATTACATTTGATCAGCCCTTATTTTGGAAAGCTATGACTATCATAGAGATTGAGCCGAGCTGGAGTCCATTAAAGCAAATTATTCTAAGACTCGGAGGTCTTCATATGGAGATGAGCTTCCTTGGCTGCATTGGTCACTTAATGGCAGGAAGCGGTCTTGCACCTATTCTAGAGGTAGTCTGCGCTGAGAATGCTGTCAAACACATTCTTAGTGGAAAGGCAATTTCTCGAGCAGTTCGAGGACACCTCATGGTTTTTGCTTCTCTCAGTACAATCTTGATTGCAAATGCATACAACCTACCACTACCTACAATTGCAGATGCTGAAGTTGACACAGTAGAATATTCCGCTGCAATGCATTCAAAAGAATTGTTTGATAATGATGATAATGTTGCAGGACATGAAACGATTGAAAGTTCCCTAAATAAAAGTCTGGTTAAAGTTGGAGAGCTCTATGATGACATTATCAAAAATCCGTATGTAGCTACAAGATTGTCCTCGGAAAATGCATTACATGATGTCAAGGACAAACTAGACTCAGAGAAGGTGGTCATGAAAGATAAGAGGACTGCACGACTCTGGCTTTTGTATATGGAGTTGGTTGACATTCTGCGCAAATTCATTAAGGCAGAACGAACTGGTGATTGGAACATGCACCTTCAGACCGTTCGTGAGATGCTTCCATATTTTGCAGCTGCTGGGCATAATCTGTACGCCAAGTCTGCATATGTATATTTACAAAAGATGTTAGAAATACCTGAAAGTCATCCAGATATACATACCAGCTTCCTCAATGGTCATCATGTCATTCATCGAAGTGATAGGTATTGGGCAGGGTTATCTACTGATCTAGTTATTGAGCAGGTCCTTATGAGAAGTATAAAGTCAAGTGGTGGTCTAACACGAGGTCGTGGAATGACAGAACTTCAGCGTCTTGTTTGGTTGTTGTCTATGCCCGCATGTGCAGATGTGTGTAATGCAATGCAAGAGCTCTCTGGGGTAAACTGTGATTCAAGTGAACAACACAAAGATTCCACACAATCTCGAATAAAGCATGATATGGATGATACTTACAAAATTCTCAAAATCCTTAGTGAACTGAATCCATTTGGACCAGACCCTTCTCTTACAGGACTTGGTAGTGGATTGTCTGCACATGAATCAGTCAATGTTGACGATGCTAAAGATATTGGAGAATCAATTATTAATTCGATGTGTGGCCAATGTGTATCAAGCATTTCGTTCCAGAGAAAGAGACAAGCTATTACCTTAGCATCCAAAACATCTCTCAAGATTGATGATGAATGTGTACAAATTGATCCACAACTCCTATTTCAAAGACTCAGTTTAATTGCTACAAATGGATCAAAAGGGAATCCAGCATCTTATTTTGAGTATGAGTTGTGCACTCATCCGCCCGCACTCTTTGATAATTCATCTCTTCCATGGGAAGCAAATAAGCCGGCACTTGCTGATGCATTGTGGAAATTAATTCAAAAACACACGTGTCATGCTCCAGATTCTGTCCACTATGTGCTTGATGGAGGAGCTCTATTACACCGTGTTCCATGGCAGCGTGGAGAGACATTTGCAAATGTTTGTCAAAGATATGTAAAATATTGCATACGGAAATATGGAAAGGCTACAGTAGTTTTTGATGGTTATGACCAAGGCCCAGACATAAAAGATGTAACACATAAGAGGCGAACGCGTGGATCAGGCGCAACTGTTGTACTGACTCCGCAAACAGTTGTAACTCTGAGTAAGCCTGATTTTCTTAGTAACAAGCAGAACAAACATCGGTTCATATCAATCTTAAGTTCATCTCTCGAACAGGCTGGATGCTTAACGATAAAGGCAAGCGGTGATGCTGATGTCTTAATTACGCAAACGGCTATCTTGGCTTCAAAGTCAACAAATACTGCTCTTGTTGGAGACGATACTGACCTACTGGTGTTGCTTCTATACCATACTGATATGAATGGCTGTCAGCTATTTTTCAGACCAGAGCCAAAGCAAAATGCAAAGAAACCCCGACTGTGGAATATCAAAATGGCAAAGGGAAAACTCGGGTTCTGTTTGTGCTCACAGCTGTTATTTATCCATGCTATCCTTGGCTGTGACTCAACATCTAGGCTTTATGGAATTGGAAAATCTGCATCCCTTAGCAAAATCCAGTGCTGCAAAGAACTCTCTCAAATTGCTGAAGTGTTTACAATGAGTAATGCGAATAAAGATGACGTGATAAAAGCAGGTGAGAAGGCAATGCTTATTCTATACAATGGCACTTCAATGAATAGTCTAGTTGCTTTGCGGTACAAGCGATTCAGGGAGAAGGTTGCAAAAAGTTCCAAGTATGTTGAAGCACGAGATTTACCACCAACACCCGCATCCGCAAAGTTTCACAGTCTTCGCGTGTTCTACCAAATTCAAGTTTGGAGAGGAGATGCTGGAGATATGGATCCAACAGAATGGGGCTGGAAAGTTCTCAACCACCAAATGCTGCCTGTTAAGACTGACATGCTGGCAGCACCTGACGATTTACTGTATTCATTTAGATGCAGCTGCAAAACTGGCTGTGAATCAAAGAGATGCACCTGTAGAAAACATGGGCTCAGCTGCACATCCGCCTGTGAAGACTGTAAGGGTCTCAGTTGCTCGAATTCAATAACGCTCATTGAGGAAGATGACTTGGATAATTGATGCAAGATGAAATTAATAGAAACCAGGTGCCTATGCCATACTATTTCATCTTAGCTTAGCTTAGAAACATACAATACCGTGACATAATAAAATATAATATGTATTGTATCAATATCAATGATGAATGAATGAATGAATGATAGTGCATTTATATTGCGCTGAACTCCATGCGATTGCATGCTCTAAGCGCTGTATATCTCATCCCCTGTTCATTTGACAGTGCCCCGGCAGCCACATACGGCGCATAGAGAGCTATGATGGTATTAGGTAAATTCATGCAAGTGGCATAACACAATACATTTAATTTGTGGAGAATATGTCAATCGTATTCATTTATTACTAAAAAAGTCCAAAAATACCCAGTCACACATATATTACATACCGGTTTTAAAGAAAGATTTTTCAGGTGAAATGGCCCAAATCTGGTAATAATTATGCAAATTTTACCCTTTCCCCTATTGGAATTTTGGAGGACTTTTGATATGTTGTACATGATGCCCCACCCCCACCCCCCCCCCACCCCCCCCCCTATACACTGGGCGAGGTAAAAAAATTCTGTTGCAATTTGTTCCGGGTTAAAATATTTTTGGCCTAGATTGACTGGACTATTACAGACCGAGTATTAGTTCGAGGGCGACGTCGGGGCGACGTCGGGGCGACGTCGGGGGAGACGTCGAGGGAGACGTCGGGGACGACGTCGGAGGCGACGTCGCCCTATTTAAATAACGTCGCATGTTTTTATCGCCCACGACGCGCGACGCACGACGACAATTTTAGAACACCATACTTTTGTCTTCAGATTTTGAAAGTAAAAGGATTAACTAACCATAAGCAGTCTGTTTGGATTAGAAACTGTTTCTAAGCTACTAACCAGCTGCCTTCAGTAAAACACAATCTTCTAGTTCTAATTATCACATGTTCTACCCATCGTTACAAGAGATGACTTACACCTGAGTACGGTTGTGGCACTAACATGGTTACTCTAGTAGGAAGATTAGCGTGTGTAACACTAGTGTCTTAAGATTTTGAAAGTAAATGGAGCAACAGGATGTGTAAGACCAGAGTAATGTTTATGTACATCAGTCAGTTGTCTCTAACAGTATGCCAAGAGTGATGCGTTTTATTGACCTTGGCGCCAGTGTTTATACAATTAGCCATACTTGCCCTTCTAAAACCCTAGCTCCGTAAATCGTTGTAGCTATGGGTCTGATGCTGTGTTTCTCGATAGGTTTATGACCACTACAAAATTGTCTAATGCTAGTGGCAGTCTGCTAACGACGCGCTAACAAGGATGTGATGATTTGAGATAAAGCTGGAATGACAATTTTATAAACCATGCTAAAATTCTCACTTCTATCTGTCTCAAAATCCTCAATAGTCGCAGCACGATCGCCTGTTTCAGTTTATGCTGTTATTTGCTAATACTAGTAAATGTTCATCAGGGTTTTGTTGATCAAAGTGTAGCCTCTAGACTAACAAGACATTCAATGTGACGGGAAATGTTGTTTCCACACATCAAGGTACATATCAATATATTAAAGCAATCCTTCTTGTGTCAACATAACCATTTAATGGTCAAGCCGACCAAAATGGCGTCTTCAGTGATCTTGAGACCGTCCATTTGCCGGCCAATAGAAGACCATTTTCGAAGATTTTCCGCTGGAATCACTGGCTTTGTAACCGAGCCAGTCATTCCTGTGGTAAATTTCAACAAATGCTCTTATATTGGCCTACAAATGGACACTCTAGCCAAGCAAAAAGATTGAATTTTCCTGATCATTAACTGTTTCATGGTCAAGTGACCCAAAAGTGCATCTGCAGCACGTTGAGATAAGAAGGGTTAATGTACAGGTCATGCAAGAGATCGTGTTTGTGTGCACAATAATAAGAGGTATTACCTATCAGCGAGGTCACATGACCAAATGCTGGCATTTTATTGGTCTACTTGATGCGTCAATGATTCAGCAGTGTTCACACTCTAGTTGAGAAGGGTCATAGTATTTGTAGATCGACAAGGCTGCATTGTGATGAACGGTCAATGATTCAGCAGTGTTCACACTCTAGTTGAGAAGGGTCATAGTATTTGTAGATCGACAAGGCTGCATTGTGATGAACGGTGCATCGTTTTAACCATCTGACTGCTGAGTTTTTGGTGGACGACGTACTCTAGGGGTTATATGTCTGGACATGCTATTTTGAAAACAATTTGACTGAAAGTTGTTGGTGGCTAAATATTCAGCAAGTCGAGAGTTTTTTCTCATTGAAACTATTGTCTGGTGGCTTGCATCCGTGAAACAGTTAATGTATAATTAACTCATCACACTGCTGGGTAATACATTGTCTATCCAATCACTTTGTGAGAGTATAGGCTAATTTGACACAAACAAAGAATGAATTGCACTTTCAGCACTAGGAGAAATACATATACACATAATTACTATTTTTGGGGAATATGACGTGTGCATAGATCACACTAGCCCTACACCCCCCACCCCACCCACCCCAAACCACGTGCATACCAAATAATATCAAAATATTATTCACGCCTTTTGGAATTATCACATGGTGTATGGGATAATCTGTGTCATACATATACCGTGGAAATAGACCTTTGCT